>CAKAJA020000645.1:0-161232 GCA_916610235.2 Lasioglossum morio | reverse complement strand
ATACGTTATACGTTATACGTTATACGTTATACGTTATACGTTATACGTTATACGTTATACGTTATACGTTATACGTTATACGTTATACGTTATACGTTATACGTTATACGTTATACGTTATACGTTATACGTTATACGTTGTACGTTGTACATTATACGTTATACATTATACGTTATTCGTTATACGTTATATGTTTAGCGTTATACGTTATACGTTGTACGTTGTACGTTGTACGTTGTACGTTATACGTTATACATTATACGTTATACGTTATACGTTATATGTTTAGCGTTATACGTTATACGTTGTACGTTGTACGTTGTACGTTGTACGTTATACGTTATACGTTATACGTTATACGTTGTACGTTATACGTTATAAGTTTAACGTTATACATTATACATTATACGTTATACGTTAAACGTTACACGTTATACGTTATACGTTATAAGTAAATACGTTATATGTTTAACGTTATACGTTATATGTTATACGTTATACGTTATACGTTATACGTTATACGTTATACGTTATACGTTATACGTTTTACGTTATACGTTATACGTTATACGTTATACGTTATACGTTATACGTTATACGTTATACGTTATACGTTATACGTTATACGTTATACGTTATACGTTATACGTTATACGTTATACGTTATACGTTATACGTTATACGTTATACGTTATACGTTATACGTTATACGTTATACGTTATACGTTATACGTTGTACGTTGTACGTTGTACGTTGTACGTTATACGTTGTACGTTGTACGTTATACGTTATACGTTATACGTTATACGTTATACGTTATACGTTATACGTTATACGTTATACTTTATACGTTATACGTTATACGTTATTCGTTATACGTTATACGTTATGCGTTAGGCGTTATGCGTTGTGCGTTGTGCGTTCTGCGTTATGGGTTATGGGTTATGCGTTATGCTTTATGCGTTATGCATTTTGCGTTCTGCGTTATGCGTTATTCGTTATGAGTTAAAAGTTATGCTTAATGCGTTATGCGTTATGCGTTATGCATTATGCGTTGTGCATTATGTGTTATGCGCTATGCGTTATGGGTTATGGGTTATGCGTTATGAGTTATGAGTTATGCGTTATGCGTTATGCGTTATGCGTTATGCGTTATGCTTTATGCGTTATGCGTTATGCTTTATGCGTTATGCGTGATCCGTTATGCGTTAGGCGTTATGCGTTATGCGTTATGAGTTATGAGTTATAAGTTATGCGTAATGCGTTATGCGTTATGCGTTATGCGTTGTGCATTATGCATTATGCGTTGTGCGTTATGCGTTATAGGTTATGGGTTATGTGTTATGCGTTATGCGTTATGCGTTATGCGTTATGCGTTATGCGTTATGCGTTATGCGTTATGCGTTCTGCGTTATGGGTTATGACCTATGCATTATGCGTTATGCTTTATGCGTTATGCTTTATGCTTTATGCTTTATGCGTTATGCGTTATGCGTTATGCCTTATGCGTTATGCGTTATGCGGTATTCGTTATGCGTTGTGCATTATGCGTTATGCGTTATGGGTTATGATTTATGCGTTATGCGATATGCGGTATGCCTTTTGCGTTATGCGTTATGCGTTATGCTTTATGCGTTATGCGTGATCCGTTATGCGTTATGCGTTATGCGTTGTGCATTATGTGTTATGCGCTATGCGTTATGGGTTATGGGTTATGCGTTATACGTTATGCAGTTTGCGTTATGCGCCATGCGTTATGCGTTAGGCGTTATGCGTTATGCGTTATGAGTTATGAGTTATAAGTTATGCGTAATGCGTTATGCGTTATGCGTTATGCGTTGTGCATTATGCGTTATGCGTTGTGCGTTATGCGTTATGGGTTATGGGTTATGTTTTATGCGTTATGCGTTATGCGTTATGCCTTTTGCGTTATGCGTTATGAGTTTTGCGTTATACGTTATGCGGTATTCGTTATGCGTTGTGCATTATGCGTTATGCGTTATGCGTTATGGGTTATGCGTGATGCGATATGCTTTATGCGTTATGCGTTATGATTTATGCGTTATGCGATTTGCGTTATGCCTTTTGCGTTATGCGTTATGCCTTTTGCGTTATGCGTTATGCGTTTTGCGTTATGCGATATGCGTTATGCGTTATGCGTTATGCGTTATGCGTTATGCGTTATGCGTTATGCGTTATGCTTTATGCGTTATGCGTGATCCGTTATGCGTTAGGCGTTATGCGTTATGCGTTATGAGTTATGAGTTATAAGTTATGCGTAATGCGTTATGCGTTATGCGTTATGCGTTGTGCATTATGCGTTATGCGTTGTGCGTTATGCGTTATGGGTTATGGGTTATGTTTTATGCGTTATGCGTTATGCGTTATGCCTTTTACGTTATGCGTTATGAGTTTTGCGTTATACGTTTTGCGGTATTCGTTATGCGTTGTGCATTATGCGTTATGCGTTATGCGTTATGGGTTATGCGTGATGCGATATGCTTTATGCGTTATGCGTTATGAGTTATACGTTATGCGTTATGCGTTATGCGTTATGCGTTATGCGTTATGCGTTATGCGTTATGCGTTATGCGTTATGCGTTATGCCTTTTGCGTTATGCGTTATACGTTATGCGTTATGCGTTTTGCGTTATGAGTTATGCGTTATGCGTTTTGCGTTATACGTTATGCGTTATGCGTTTTGCATTATAGGTTATGCGTTCTGCGTTATGCGTTATTCGTTATGAGTTAAAAGTTATGCTTAATGCGTTATGCGTTATGCGTTGTGCATTATGTGTTATGCGC
Organism: Lasioglossum morio; assembly: GCA_916610235.2. Lineage (NCBI taxonomy): Eukaryota > Metazoa > Arthropoda > Insecta > Hymenoptera > Halictidae > Lasioglossum > Lasioglossum morio. The sequence goes on along the minus strand of CAKAJA020000645.1, from coordinate 158,425 downwards.
TATGCGTTATGGGTTATGGGTTATGCGTTATGCGTTATGCAGTTTGCGTTATGCGCCATGCGTTATGCGTTATGAGTTATAATTTATGCGTTATGCGTTATGCGTTATGCGTTATGCGTTATGCGTTATGCGTTATGCGTTATGAGTTATGCGTTATGCGTTATGCGTTATGCGTTATGCGTTATGCGTTATGCGTTATGCTTTATGCGTTATGCGTGATTCGTTATGCGTTAGGCGTTATGCGTTGTGCGTTGTGCGTCCTGCGTTATGGTTTATGGGTTATGCGTTATGCTTTATGCGTTATGCATTTTGCGTTATGCGTTATGCGTTATTCGTTATGAGTTATAAGTTATGCGTAATGCGTTCTGCGTTATGCGTTATGCGTTATGCGTTGTGCATTATGTGTTATGCGCTATGCGTTATGGGTTATGGGTTATGCGTTATGCGTTATGCAGTTTGCGTTATGCGCCATGCGTTATGCGTTATGCGTTATGCGTTATGCGTTATGCGTTATGCGTTATGCGTTATGCTTTATGCGTTATGCGTGATCCGTTATGTGTTTGGCGTTATGCGTTATGTGTTATGAGGCATGAGTTATAAGTTATGCGTAATGCGTTATGCGTTATGCGTTATGCCTTTGCGTTAAGCGTTTTGCGTTATGCGTTATGATTTATGCGTTATGCGTGATCCGATATGCGTTAGGCGTTATGCGTTATGCGTTATAGGTTATGAGTTATAAGTTATGCGTAATGCGTTATGCGTTATGCGTTATGCGTTATGCGTTATGCGTTGTGCATTATGCGTTATGCGTTATGCATTATGCGTTATGCGTTATGCCTTTTGCGTTATGCGTTATACGTTATGCGTTTTGCGTTATGAGTTATGCGTTATGCGTTTTGCGTTATACGTTATGCGTTATGCGTTTTGTGTTATAGGTTATGCGATATGCGTTATGCGTTATTCGTTATGAGTTATAAGTTATGCGTAATGCGTTCTGCGTTATGCGTTATGCGTTATGCGTTATGCGTTGTGCATTATGTGTTATGCGCTATGCGTTATGGGTTATGGGTTATGCGTTATGCAGTTTGCGTTATGCGCCATGCGTTATGCGTTATGAGTTATAAGTTATGCGTTATGCGTTATGCGTTATGCGTTATGCGTTATGCGTTATGCGTTATGCGTTATGCGTTATGCGTTATGCGTTATATGTTATGCGTTATGCTTTATGCGTTATGCGTGATCCGTTATGCGTTAGGCGTTAGGCGTTATGCGTTGTGCGTTGTGCGTCCTGCGTTATGGGTTATGGGTTATGCGTTATGCTTTATGCGTTATGCATTTTGCGTTCTGCGTTATGCGTTATTCGTTATGAGTTAAAAGTTATGCTTCATGTGTTATGCGTTATGCGTCATGCGTTATGCGTTATGCGTTATACGTTATGCGTTATGCGTTATGCGTTATGCGTTTTGTGTTATAGGTTATGCGATATGCGTTATGCGTTATGCGTTGTGCGTTGTGCGTTCTGCGTTATGGGTTATGGGTTATGCGTTATGCTTTATGCGTTATGCATTTTGCGTTATGCGTTATGCGTTATTCGTTATGAGTTATAAGTTATGCGTAATGCGTTCTGCGTTATGCGTTATGCGTTATGCGTTATGCGTTGTGCATTATGTGTTATGCGCTATGCGTTATGGGTTATGGGTTATGCGTTATGCAGTTTGCGTTATGCGCCATGCGTTATGCGTTATGAGTTATAAGTTATGCGTTATGCGTTATGCGTTATGCGTTATGCGTTATGCGTTATGCGTTATGCGTTATGCGTTATGCGTTATGCGTTATGCGTTATATGTTATGCGTTATGCGTTATGCGTTATGCGTCATGCGTTATGGGTTATGGGTTATGCGTTATGCTTCATGCGTTATGCATTTTGCGTTCTGCGTTATGCGTTATTCGTTATGAGTTAAAAGTTATGCTTAATGCGTTATGCGTTATGCGTTATGCATTATGTGTTGTGCATTATGTGTTATGCGCTATGCGTTATGGGTTATGAGTTATGCGTTATGCGTTATGCAGTTTGCGTTATGCGCCATGCGTTATGCGTCATGAGTTATAAGTTATGCGTTATGCGTTATTCGTTATGCGTTATGCGTTATGCGTTATGCGTTATGCGTTATGCGTTATATGTTATGCGTTGTGCGTTATGCGTTATGGGTTATGAGTTATGCTTTATGCGTTATGCTTTATGCGTTATGCGTTATGCGTTATGCCTTATGCGTTATGCGTTATGCGTTATGCCTTTTGCGTTATGCGTTATGCGTCATGCGTTATGCGTTATGCGTTATATGTTATGCGTTATGCGTTATGCGTTATGCGTTATGCGTTATGCTTTATGCGTTATGCGTGATCCGTTATGCGTTATGCGTTATATGTTATGCGTTATGCGTTATGCGTTGTGCATTATACGTTATGCGTTGTGCGTTATGCGTTATGGGTTATGGGTTATGGGTTATGTGTTATGCGTTATGCGTTATGCGTTGTGCGTTATGCGTTATGCGTTCTGCGTTATGGGTTATGAGTTATGCTTTATGCGTTATGCTTTATGCGTTATGCGTTATGCGTTATGCGTTATGCGTTATGCCTTTTGCGTTATGCGTTATGAGTTTTGCGTTATACGTTATGCGGTATTCGTTATGCGTTGTGCATTATGCGTTATGCGTTATGCGTTATGGGTTATGATTAATGCGTTATGCGATATGCGTTATGCCTTTTGCGTTATGCGTTATGCGTTATGCGTTATGCGTTATGCTTTATGCGTTATGCGTTATGCGTGATCCGTTATGCGTTAGGCGTTATGCGTTATGCGTTATGAGTTATGAGTTATAAGTTATAAGTTATGCGTAATGCGTTATGCGTTATGCGTTATGCGTTGTGCATTATGCGTTATGCGTTATGCGTTATGGGTTATGGGTTATGTGTTATGCGTTATGCGTTATGCGTTATGCGTTATGCGTTCTGCGTTATGGGTTATGAGTTATGCATTATGCGTTATGCTTTATGCGTTATGCTTTATGCGTTATGCGTTATGCGTTATGCCTTATGCGTTATGCGTTATGCGTTATGGGTTATGATTTATGCGTTATGCGATTTGCGTTATGCCTTTTGCGTTATGCGTTATGCCTTTTGCGTTATGCGTTATGCGTTTTGCGTTATGCGTTATGCCTTTTGCGTTATGCGTTATGAGTTTTGCGTTATACGTTATGCGGTATTCGTTATGCGTTGTGCATTATGCGTTATGCGTTATGCGTTATGGGTTATGCGTGATGCGTTATGCGTTATGCGTTATGCTTTATGCGTTATGCGTGATCCGTTATGCGTTAGGCGTTATGCGTTATGCGTTATGAGTTATGAGTTATAAGTTATGCGTAATGCGTTATGCGTTATGCGTTATGCGTTGTGCATTATACGTTATGCGTTGTGCGTTATGCGTTATGGGTTATGGGTTATGTGTTATGCGTTATGCGTTATGCGTTGTGCGTTATGCGTTATGCGTTCTGCGTTATGGGTTATGAGTTATGCTTTATGCGTTATGCTTTATGCGTTATGCGTTATGCGTTATGCCTTATGCGGTATGCGTTATGCGTTATGCCTTTTGCGTTATGCGTTATGAGTTTTGCGTTATACGTTATGCGGTATTCGTTATGCGTTGTGCATTATGCGTTATGCGTTATGCGTTATGCGGTATGGGTTATGCGTGATGCGATATGCTTTATGCGTTATGCGTTATGAGTTATACGTTATGCGTTATGCGTTATGCGTTATGCGTTATGCGTTATGCGTTATGCGTTATGCGTTATGCGTTATATGTTATGCGTTATGCGTTATGCGTTATGCGTCATGCGTTATGCGTTATGCGTTATGCGTTATGCGTTATGCGTTATGTGTTATGCGTTATGAGTTATGCGTTATGCGTTATGCGTTATGCGTTATACGTTATGCGTTGTGCGTTATGCGTTATGCGTTATACGTTATATGTTATGCGTTATGAATTATGCGTTATGCGTCATGAGTTATGCGTTATGCGTTATGCGTTACGCGTTATGCGTTATGCGTTATGCGTTATGCGTTATGCGTTATGCGTTATGAGTTATGCGTTATGCGTTGTGCGTTATGCGTTATGCCTTATGCGTTATGCGTTATGATTTATGCGTTATGCGTGATCCGTTATGCGTTAGGCGTTATGCGTTATGCGTTATGAGTTATGAGTTATAAGTTATGCGTAATGCGTTGTGCGTTACGCGTTATGAGTTTTGCGTTATACGTTATGCGGTATTCGTTATGCGTTGTGCATTATGCGTTATGCGTTATGCGTTATGGGTTATGATTTATGCGTTATGCGATATGCGTTATGCCTTTTACGTTATGCGTTATGCGTTATTCGTTATGAGTTATAAGTTATGCGTAATGCGTTATGCGTTATGCGTTAAGCATTATGCGTTGTGCATTATGTGTTATGCGTTATGCTTTATGCGTTATGCGTTATGCGTTATGCCTTATGCGTTATGCGTTATGCGTTATGCGTTATGCGTTATGCGTTATGCGTTATGCGTTATGCGTTATGCGTTATGCGTTATGCGTTATATGTTATGCGTTATGCGTTATGCGTTATGCGTCATGCGTTATGGGTTATGGGTTATGCGTTATGCTTCATGCGTTATGCATTTTGCGTTCTGCGTTATGCGTTATTCGTTATGAGTTAAAAGTTATGCTTAATGCGTTATGCGTTATGCGTTATGCATTATGTGTTGTGCATTATGTGTTATGCGCTATGCGTTATGGGTTATGAGTTATGCGTTATGCGTTATGCAGTTTGCGTTATGCGCCATGCGTTATGCGTCATGAGTTATAAGTTATGCGTTATGCGTTATTCGTTATGCGTTATGCGTTATGCGTTATGCGTTATGCGTTATGCGTTATATGTTAGGCGTTATGCGTTATGCGTTATGGGTTATGAGTTATGCTTTATGCGTTATGCTTTATGCGTTATGCGTTATGCGTTATGCCTTATGCGTTATGCGTTATGCGTTATGCCTTTTGCGTTATGCGTTATGCGTCATGCGTTATGCGTTATGCGTTATATGTTATGCGTTATGCGTTATGCGTTATGCGTTATGCGTTATGCGTTATGCTTTATGCGTTATGCGTGATCCGTTATGCGTTAGGCGTTATGCGTTATGCGTTATGAGTTATGAGTTATAAGTTATGCGTAATGCGTTATGCGTTATGCGTTATGCGTTGTGCATTATACGTTATGCGTTGTGCGTTATGCGTTATGGGTTATGGGTTATGTGTTATGCGTTATGCGTTATGCGTTGTGCGTTATGCGTTATGCGTTCTGCGTTATGGGTTATGAGTTATGCTTTATGCGTTATGCTTTATGCGTTATGCGTTATGCGTTATGCCTTATGCGTTATGCGTTATGCGTTATGCCTTTTGCGTTATGCGTTATGAGTTTTGCGTTATACGTTATGCGGTATTCGTTATGCGTTGTGCATTATGCGTTATGCGTTATGCGTTATGGCTTATGATTAATGCGTTATGCGATATGCGTTATGCCTTTTGCGTTATGCGTTATGCGTTATGCGTTATGCGTTATGCTTTATGCGTTATGCGTTATGCGTGATCCGTTATGCGTTAGGCGTTATGCGTTATGCGTTATGAGTTATGAGTTATAAGTTATAAGTTATGCGTAATGCGTTATGCGTTATGCGTTATGCGTTGTGCATTATGCGTTATGCGTTATGCGTTATGGGTTATGGGTTATGTGTTATGCGTTATGCGTTATGCGTTATGCGTTATGCGTTCTGCGTTATGGGTTATGAGTTATGCATTATGCGTTATGCTTTATGCGTTATGCTTTATGCGTTATGCGTTATGCGTTATGCCTTATGCGTTATGCGTTATGCGTTATGGGTTATGATTTATGCGTTATGCGATTTGCGTTATGCCTTTTGCGTTATGCGTTATGCCTTTTGCGTTATGCGTTATGCGTTTTGCGTTATGCGTTATGCCTTTTGCGTTATGCGTTATGAGTTTTGCGTTATGCGTTATGCGTTTTGCGTTATGCGTTATGCCTTTTGCGTTATGCGTTATGCGTTATGGGTTATGCGTGATGCGTTATGCGTTATGCGTTATGCTTTATGCGTTATGCGTGATCCGTTATGCGTTAGGCGTTATGCGTTATGCGTTATGAGTTATGAGTTATAAGTTATGCGTAATGCGTTATGCGTTATGCGTTATGCGTTGTGCATTATACGTTATGCGTTGTGCGTTATGCGTTATGGGTTATGGGTTATGTGTTATGCGTTATGCGTTATGCGTTGTGCGTTATGCGTTCTGCGTTATGGGTTATGAGTTATGCTTTATGCGTTATGCTTTATGCGTTATGCGTTATGCGTTATGCCTTATGCGTTATGCGTTATGCGTTATGCCTTTTGCGTTATGCGTTATGAGTTTTGCGTTATACGTTATGCGGTATTCGTTATGCGTTGTGCATTATGCGTTATGCGTTATGCGTTATGCGGTATGGGTTATGCGTGATGCGATATGCTTTATGCGTTATGCGTTATGAGTTATACGTTATGCGTTATGCGTTATGCGTTATGCGTTATGCGTTATGCGTTATGCGTTATGCGTTATGCGTTATGAGTTATGCGTTATGCGTTATGCGTTATGCGTTATGCGTTATGCGTTGTGCGTTATGCGTTATGCGTTATGCGTTATGCGTTATACGTTATATGTTATGCGTTATGAGTTATGCGTTATGCGTTATGCGTTATGCGTTATGCGTTATGAGTTATGCGTTATGCGTTATGCGTTATGCGTTATGCCTTATGCGTTATGCGTTATGATTTATGCGTTATGCGTGATCCGTTATGCGTTAGGCGTTATGCGTTATGTTTTATGAGTTATGAGTTATAAGTTATGCGTAATGCGTTATGCGTTATGCGTTATGCGTTATGCGTTGGGCATTATGCGTTATGCGTTGTGCCTTATGCGTTATGGGTTATGGGTTATTGGTTATGTGTTATGCGTTATGCGTTATGCGTTATGCGTTATGCGTTATGCGTTATGCGTTATGCGTTATACGTTATATGTTATGCGTTATGCGTTATGCGGTATGCGTCATACGGTATGCGTTATGCGTTATGCGTTATGCTTTATGCGTTATGCTTTATGCGTTATGCTTTATGCGTTATGCGTTATGCGTTATGCGTTATGCGTTATGCGTTATGCGTTGTGCATTATGCGTTATGCGTTGTGCGTTATGCGTTATGGGTTATGGGTTATGGGTTATGGGTTATGTGTTATGCGTTGTGCGTTATGCGTTATGGGTTATGGGTTATGGGTTATGCGTTATGCGTTATGCGTTATGCGTTATGCGTTATGCGTTCTGCGTTATGGGTTATGGGTTATGGTTTATGCGTTATGCTTTATGCGTTATGCTTTATGCGTTATGCTTTATGCGTTATGCGTTATGCGTTATGCGTTATGCGTTATGCGTTATGCTTTTTGCGTTATGCGTTACGCGTTATGAGTTTTGCGTTATGCGTTATGCGTTATGCGTTATGCGTTATGCGTTATGCGTTATGCGTTATGCGTTATGCTTTATGCGTTATGCGTGATCCGTTATGCGTTATGCGTTATGCGTTATGCGTTATGCGTTATGAGTTATGCGTTATGCGTTATGCGGTATGCGTGATGCCTTATGCGTTATGCTTTATGCGTTATACGGTATGCGTTATGCGTTATGCGTTATGCGTTATGCGTTATGCGTTATGCGTTATGCGTTATGCGTTATGCGTTATGCCTTATGCGTTATGCGTTATGCGTTATCCGTTGTTCGTTATACGTTATGCGTTATGCGTTATGCGTTATGCGTTATGCGTTATGCGTTATGCGTTATGCGTTATGCGTTATGCTTTATGCGTTATGCATTTTGCGATTGCGTTATGCGTTATGCGTTATGCGTTATGCGTTATGCGTTATGCGTTATGCGTTATGCGTTATGCGTTATGCTTTATGCGTTATGCGTGATCCGTTATGCGTTAGGCGTTATGCGTTATGCGTTATGCGTTATGCGTTATGCGTTTTGCGTTATGCGTTATGCGTTATGCGTTATGCGTTATGCGTTATGCGTTATGCGTTATGCGTTATGCGGTATGCGTGATGCCTTATGCGTTATGCGTTATACGGTATGCGTTATGCGTTATGCGTTATGCGTTATGCGTTATGCGTTATGCGTTACGCTTTATGTGTTATGCGTGATGCGATATGCTTTATGCGTTATGCGTTATGCGTTATGCGGTATGCTTTATGCGTTATGCATTTTGCGTTATGCGTTATACGGTATGCGTTATGCGTTATGCGTTATGCGTTATGCGTTATGCGTTATGCGTTACGCTTTATGTGTTATGCGTGATGCGATATGCTTTATGCGTTATGCGTTATGGGTTATGCGTTATGCGTTATGCGTTATGCGTTATGCGTTATGCGTTATACGTTATATGTTATGCGTTATGCGTTATGCGTTATGCGTCATGCGTTATGCGTTATGCGTTATGCGTTATGCGTTATGCGTTATGCGTTATGTGTTATGCGTTATGAGTTATGCGTTATGCGTTATGCGTTATGCGTTATGCGTTATACGTTATGCGTTGTGCGTTATGCGTTATGCGTTATACGTTATATGTTATGCGTTATGAATTATGCGTTATGCGTTATGCGTTATGCGTTATGCGTTATGCGTTATGCGTTATGCGTTATACGTTATATGTTATGCGTTATGCGTTATGCGTTATGCGTCATGCGTTATGCGTTATGCGTTATGCGTTATGCGTTATGCGTTATGCGTTATGTGTTATGCGTTATGAGTTATGCGTTATGCGTTATGCGTTATGCGTTATACGTTATGCGTTGTGCGTTATGCGTTATGCGTTATACGTTATATGTTATGCGTTATGAATTATGCGTTATGCGTCATGAGTTATGCGTTATGCGTTATGCGTTACGCGTTATGCGTTATGCGTTATGCGTTATGCGTTATGCGTTATGAGTTATGCGTTATGCGTTGTGCGTTATGCGTTATGCCTTATGCGTTATGCGTTATGATTTATGCGTTATGCGTGATCCGTTATGCGTTAGGCGTTATGCGTTATGCGTTATGAGTTATGAGTTATAAGTTATGCGTAATGCGTTATGCGTTACGCGTTATGAGTTTTGCGTTATACGTTATGCGGTATTCGTTATGCGTTGTGCATTATGCGTTATGCGTTATGCGTTATGGTTTATGATTTATGAATTATGCGATATGCGTTATGCCTTTTACGTTATGCGTTATGCGTTATTCGTTATGAGTTATAAGTTATGCGTAATGCGTTATGCGTTATGCGTTAAGCATTATTCGTTGTGCATTATGTGTTATGCGTTATGCGTTGTGCGTTATGCGTTATGGGTTATGGGTTATGCGTTATGCGTTATGCGTTATGCGTTATGTGTTATATGTTATGCGTTATGCGTTATGCGTTATGCGTCATGCGTTTTGCGTTATGTGTTATGCAGTATGCGTTATGCGTTGTGCGTTATGGGTTATGGGTTATGTGTTATGCGTTATGCGTTATGCGTTATGTGTTATACGTTTGCGTTATGCGTTAGGCGTTATGCGTTATGCTTTATACGTTATGCGTTATGCGTTATGAGTTATGCGTTATGCGTTATGCGTTATGCGTTATGCGTTATGCGTTATGCGTTATGCGTTATGCGTTGTGCGTTATGCGTTGTGCGTTATGCCTTATGCGTTATGCGTTATGCGTTATCCGTTGTTCGTTATACGTTATGCGTTGTGCGTTATACGTTTGCGTTATGCCTTTTGCGTTATGCGTTATGCGATATGAGTTTTGCGTTATACGTAATGCGGTATTCGTTATGCGTTGTGCATTATGCGTTATGCGTTATGCGTTATGGGTTATGAATTATGCGTTATGCGATATGCGTTATGCTTTTTGCGTTGTGCGTTATGCCTTATGCGTTGTGCGTTATACGTTTGCGTTATGCCTTATGGGTTATGCGTTATGCGTTATGCGTTCTGCGTTATGGGTTGTGAGTTATGCTTTATGCGTTATGCTTTATGCGTTATGCGTTATGCGTTATGCCTTATGCGTTATGCGTTATGCTTTACGCTTTTGCGTTATGCGTTATGCGTTATGCGTTATGCGTTATGCGTTATGCGTTATGCGTTATATGTTATGCGTTATGCGTTATGCGTTATGCGTCATGCGTTATGCGTTATGCGTTATTCGTTGTGCGTTATGCGTTATGAGTTATGCGTTATGCGTTATGCGTTATGCGTTATGCGTTATGCGTTATGCGTTATGCGTTATGCGTTATGCGTTATGCGTTGTGCGTTATGCGTTGTGCGTTATGCCTTATGCGTTATGCGTTATCCGTTGTTCGTTATACGTTATGCGTTGTGCGTTATACGTTTGCGTTATGCCTTATGGGTTATGCGTTATGCGTTATGCGTTCTGCGTTATGGGTTATGAGTTATGCTTTATGCGTTATGCTTTATGCGTTATGCGTTATGCTTTATGCGTTATGCGTGATCCGTTATGCGTTAGGCGTTATGCGTAATGCGTTATGAGTTATGAGTTATAAGTTATGCGTAATGCGTTATGCGTTATGCGTTATGCGTTGTGCATTATGCGTTATGCGTTGTGCGTTATGGGTTATGGGTTATGTGTTATGCGTTATGCGTTATGCGTTATGCGTTATGCGTTATGCGTTCTGCGTTATGGGTTCTGAGCTATGCATTATGCGTTATGCTTTATGCGTTATGCTTTATGCTTTATGCGTTATGCGTTATACGTTATGCCTTATGCGTTATGCGTTATGCGTTATGCCTTTTGCGTTATGCGTTATGAGTTTTGCGTTATACGTTATGCGGTATTCGTTATGCGTTGTGCATTATGCGTTATGCGTTATGCGTTATGGGTTATGATTTATGCGTTATGCGATATGCGTTATGCCTTTTGCGTTATGCGTTATGCGTTATGCGTTAACGTTATGCGTTATGCGTTTTGCGTTATGCGTTATGCGTTTTGCGTTATGCGATATGCGTTATGGGTTATGCGTTGTGCGTTGTGCGTTATGCGTTATGCTTTATGCGTTATGCGTGATCCGTTATGCGTGATCCGTTATGCGTTAGGCGTTATGCGTTATGCGTTATGAGTTATGAGTTATAAGTTATGCGTAATGCGTTATGCGTTATGCGTTGTCCGTTGTGCATTATGCGTTATGCGTTGTGCGTTATGCGTTATGGGTTATGGGTTATGTGTTATGCGTTATGCGTTATGCGTTATGCGTTATGCGTTATGCGTTATGCGTTATGCGTTATGCGTTATGCTTTATGCGTTATGCATTTTGCGATTGCGTTATGCGTTATGCGTTATGCGTTATGCGTTATGCGTTATGCGTTATGCGTTATGCGTTATGCGTTATGCGTTATACGTTATGCGTTATGCTTTATGCGTTATGCATTTTGCGATTGCGTTATGCGTTATGCGTTATGCGTTATGCGTTATGCGTTATGCGTTATGCGTTATGCGTTATGCGTTATGCGTTATACGTTATATGTTATGCGTTATGCGTTATGCGTTATGCGTCATGCGTTATGCGTTATGCGTTATGCGTTATGCGTTATGCGTTATGTGTTATGCGTTATGAGTTATGCGTTATGCGTTATGCGTTATGCGTTATACGTTATGCGTTGTGCGTTATGCGTTATGCGTTATACGTTATATGTTATGCGTTATGAATTATGCGTTATGCGTCATGAGTTATGCGTTATGCGTTATGCGTTACGCGTTATCCGTTATGCGTTATGCGTTATGCGTTATGCGTTATGCGTTATGAGTTATGCGTTATGCGTTGTGCGTTATGCGTTATGCCTTATGCGTTATGCGTTATGATTTATGCGTTATGCGTGATCCGTTATGCGTTAGGCGTTATGCGTTATGCGTTATGAGTTATAAGTTATAAGTTATGCGTAATGCGTTATGCGTTACGCGTTATGAGTTTTGCGTTATACGTTATGCGGTATTCGTTATGCGTTGTGCATTATGCGTTATGCGTTATGCGTTATGGGTTATGATTTATGCGTTATGCGATATGCGTTATGCCTTTTACGTTATGCGTTATGAGTTATAAGTTATGCGTTATGCGTTATGCGTTATGCGTTATGCGTTATGCGTTATGCGTTATGCGTTATGCGTTATGCGTTATGCGTTATGAGTTATAAGTTATGCGTTATGCGTTATGCGTTATGCATTATGCGTTGTGCATTATGTGTTATGCGCTATGCGTTATGGGTTAAGGGTTATGAGTTATGCGTTATGCAGTTTGCGTTATGCGTTATGAGTTATAAGTTATGCGTTATGCGTTATGCGTTATGCGTTATGCGTTATGCGTTATGCGTTATGCGTTATATGTTATGCGTTATGCGTTATGCGTTATGCGTTATGCGTTATGCGTCATGCGTTATGCGTTATGCGTTATTCGTTGTGCGTTATGCGTTATGAGTTATGCGTTATGCGTTATGCGTTATGCGTTATGCGTTATGCGTTATGCATTATGCGTTATGCGTTGTGCGTTATGCGTTGTGTGTTATGCCTTATGCGTTATGCGTTATGCGTTATCCGTTGTTCGTTATACGTTATGCGTTGTGCGTTATACGTTTGCGTTATGCCTTATGGGTTATGCGTAATGCGTTATGCGTTATGCGTTATGCGTTATGCGTTATGCGTTATGCGTTATGCGTTATGCGTTATGCGTTCTGCGTTATGGGTTATGGGTTATGCGTTATGCTTTATGCGTTATGCGTTATGCGTTATGCGTCATGCGTTATGCGTTATGCGTTATGCGTTATTCGTTGTGCGTTATGCGTTATGAGTTATGCGTTATGCGTTATGCGTTATGCGTTATGCGTTATGCGTTATGCGTTATGCGTTGTGCGTTATGCGTTGTGCGTTATGCCTTATGCGTTATGCGTTATGCGTTATCCGTTGTTCGTTATACGTTATGCGTTGTGCGTTATACGTTTGCGTTATGCCTTATGGGTTATGCGTAATGCGTTATGCGTTATGCGTTATGCGTTATGCGTTATGCGTTATGCGTTATGCGTTATGCGTTCTGCGTTATGGGTTATGGGTTATGCGTTATGCTTTATGCGTTATGCGTTATGCGTTATGCGTTATGCGTTCTGCGTTATGGGTTATGGTGTACGCGTTATGCTTTATGCGTTATGCGTTATGCGTTATGCGTTATGCGTTATTCGTTATTCGTTATGCGTTATGCGTTATGCGTTATGAGTTATGCGTTATGCGTTATGCGTTATGCGTTATGCGTTATGCGTTATGCGTTATGCGTTATGCTTTATGTGTTATGCGTGATCCGTTATGCGTTAGGCGTTATGCGTTGTGCGTTGTGCGTTCTGCGTTATGGGTTATGGGTTATGCGTTATGCTTTATACGTTATGCATTTTGCGTTCTGCGTTATGCGTTATTCGTTATGAGTTAAAAGTTATGCTTAATGCGTTATGCGTTATGCGTTATGCATTATGCGTTGTGCATTATGTGTTATGCGCTATGCGTTATGGGTTAAGGTTATGCGTTATGCGTTATGCAGTTTGCGTTATGCGCCTTGCGTTATGCGTTATGAGTTATAAGTTATGCGTTATGCGTTATGCGTTATGCGTTATGCGTTATGCGTTATGCGTTATATGTAATGCGTTATGCGTTATGCGTTATGCGTTATGCGTCATGCGTCATGCGTTATGCGTTATGCGTTATTCGTTATGCGTTATGCGTTATGAGTTATGCGTTATGCGTTATGCGTTATGCGTTATGCGTTATGCTTTATGCGTTATGCGTGATCCGTTATGCGTTAGGCGTTATGCGTTATGCGTTATGAGTTATGAGTTATAAGTTATGCGTAATGCGTTATGCGTTATGCGTTATGCGTTGTGCATTATACGTTATGCGTTGTGCGTTATGCGTTATGGGTTATGCGTTATGCGTTATGCGTTCTGCGTTATGGGTTATGAGTTATGCTTTATGCGTTATGCTTTATGCGTTATGCGTTATGCGTTATGCCTTATGCGTTATGCGTTATGCCTTTTGCGTTATGCGTTATGAGTTTTGCGTTATACGTTATGCGGTATTCGTTATGCGTTGTGCATTATGCGTTATGCGTTATGCGTTATGGGTTATGATTTATGCGTTATGCGATATGCGTTATGCCTTTTGCGTTATGCGTTATGCGTTATGCGTTATGCTTTATGCGTTATGCATGATCCGTTATGCGTTAGGCGTTATGCGTAATGCGTTATGAGTTATGAGTTATAAGTTATGCGTAATGCGTTATGCGTTATGCGTTATGCGTTGTGCATTATGCGTTATGCGTTGTGCGTTATGCGTTATGCGTTATGCGTTCTGCGTTATGGGTTATGAGTTATGCTTTATGCGTTATGCTTTATGCGTTATGCGTTATGCGTTATGCCTTATGCGTTATGCGTTATGCGGTGTTCCGGCGACACGTCAAACAGCCGATCCACCGAACCGTCTTCTCGCCTCGCGTCGGACATCGCCGTCTCGGTGCCCCCCACCTAGCACTCGCGGAACAGGTGTTTTTCGGACTCGAGACGACGATCATTCGTTGCGTAACCACAACACCGCTATCATTTCGTTTGGGTATCGATCCATTTCGTAGAGTCACTAATCGTTGTCCAATTCTAGCGAACGCGTATTTTGTACAAAGCCTTTATTTGTTTATAATTACAATTACATTTAATGTGTGTGTGAACTACAGTTATTCGTGTACTCCAGTGCCTTCTTTCGTCACTCATTAACAAATCCCAGATTCGCGTTCCGATCTCAAACATTTTGGTCCTTCGAGCCGGATCAGATCGGCGGCTCTCCACATCTCAATCTGAGATTGTTAGTGTGTGCACAAACCAGTGAAATCGCAGCGAGATATTTGTGGAAGTAATACAGACAAAATACATTCGCACAGTACATTTGAACTGGTCTGTGACCGTTACCGTTCGCGCGAGTGTTGTTTAGTGTCGCGTTCGTGTCTCGCGTGACCTCGTGCTCGTTCCCGCAACCGCCTTTTTCAAAATGTCAACGGCCAAATCGTTAATCGCTCTGCAATTCGAACTACACCACACGATCGGTCGCATAATCGTGAATACGAAAAAAAAGGGTGCAGCTAACCTCACGGAAGCGTATCTACAGGCTCGGTTGGACGCACTCCTACGCAATTGGGACGAGTTTCGAGCAAACCACGTAAAGCTTCAGGATCTGAGCACCCCCGAAATCCAGAAGCATGATTATTACGTTGACGGGCTACGTCAAACCACTGAGGAGCTGGTCATCGACACGCAAGCTGCGCTCTGCGATCTACTCAAGGATCTCGCACACAGTAGTTCCGCCCCGACCGAAGAGTCGACCGCTGGCAATCGAGACAAGGCACCACATACATCATCGGCAAAGCTCCGTCGTCTCGACGTTCCGACGTTTTCAGGCGATTACAAAGATTGGCCACCATTCAAGGCATTATTCGCGTCCCTTGTGTTAGACAACGCCAGCCTTTCCACGACCGAAAAGTTTCACTACCTCCTTCTGAGCCTTCACGGCGAAGCTCTCGATCTGGTCAGAAACTTACCTGTCGACGGTGCTCATTTCGATCAAGCGTGGCAACTCATCGTCGGTCAGTACGAGAACACGCGTGCCCTTGTCGACAACCTGCTCGACACGTTGTTTTCGTTGTCCCCAGCGACGTCGGAATCCGCGACGGAACTCAAACGGATCCGCGGTACGGTGAAGCAAGTGCTGGACGCGCTTGCCGTCTTGAAGTGCCAAGTGCAGCATTGGGGGCCATTCATCATTTTCTGGGTCACTCAACGACTGGACCCGGAAACCCTCAAGGCGTGGGAACTGCAGCTTGCGGACAACACCGAATACCCAGAGTTCTCCGTATTGGACGCATTCCTCGAGCACCGCATTCGAGCGCTGGCCAAGGTCGAGAGTGCGAGACCTGCCACACACACAGCAAAACCTCGAGCGCCCGGCGCTCAATCACATGCTACCGTTGCGGCGCAGAACCACTGCATTCTAGGATGCACTGCTTACCACTACCTCGGAAACTGCGCTCAATACCTCGCGATGACGCCGGAGCAACGCAAGCAGCTGGTAACTCAACATCGACGCTGCTACAACTGCTTGGGGAACCACCAACGCAAGGCCTGCCGCAGTGATAAAAGGTGCGTGAAATGCACTTCTCGACACCACACGTCGTTACACGATACTTCCAGTGTCTCCTCCGCGCCCTCATCACCATCGGAATCCGAAGCCACAGTCGAGACTCCCTCGGTGTCTGCTCACCATGTCGTTCCCGTCTCGCCCTCGATGCCCTTGCGTCGTCCGATGATCTTGGCCACTGCACTTGTGAACGTACTGTCCACGAACGGAGACAGCATCCGTGCCCGTGTTCTGCTCGACCAGGGATCCGAGGTCTCATTCATCAAGGAGTCCATCTGCCAACGGTTGCGTCTTCCTCGGCAGCATGCACGCATGCCGATCTACGGAATCGGGGCGGGTCATAATGTGACCACCCGGGGCGTCTCCACGTTTGTTATATCTTCGCTCACTCAGACGTACACCTGCGAAGTTAAAGCATTCATTTTACCCGAGCTGACTCACTATGCACCAGCCGTTACCAATCCTCACGCAAGTTGGGGACACATTCAAGGGTTGAACTTGGCCGACCCGCATTACCTCGACCCTCAGCCGATCGACATGGTGATCGGTGTTGACATCTACAGCCGCATCATTCGACCCGACATCAGACGAGGTGACGACGACTCTCCAGTCGCCCAGCTCACCACGTTGGGATGGGTCATCTCCGGTCCAGCATCATACGTTGGCACTCACAAGGCGTCCAATGGGGTCTCCAGTTTCCAGTGCGGCATCGACCGGGAACTCTACGAGCTCGTCCAGAAATTTTGGGTCCAGGAGGAGCCGAACACCCAACCCGACTCGACCCGCACTCACTCCGAGCGTCAATGTGAGGCACATTTTTGTCAAACTCATTCCCGCGACGATACCGGACGATACATTGTGCGCCTACCATTCGCGAAAAGCACTGGCGAGCTCGGGGATTCGCGAACGTCGGCGCTTCAAATCCTCCGACGCAGCGAAATCAACCTCGCATCACGTCCACACTTCCGCGATAAATACATAGAGTTCCTCACCGAGTACGAGCGCCTCGGTCACATGCGCAAGGTAACCGACTCCGAGAATCGAACGACAACCGCGTCCTACGTTCTACCGCACCACGGAGTCCTTCGCGGGACAGGCGAATCAGCAAAAATCCGCGTCGTATTTAACGGGTCACACCGCACAACGTCCGGCGCGTCCCTTAACGAATGTCTGCACATCGGTCCGAAATTGCAGACGGACTTGGCAGACATTATACTCCGATGGCGCAGAGTCCGTTTCGCGTTCTCCGCAGACGTGGAGAAAATGTACCGCCAAATCCGCGTTCATGAAAACGACCAGACTTTCCAGAGAATCGTCTGGCGTCCCGATGTATCGTCACCGGTGCAGGAATACGCGCTCACCACCGTCACCTACGGCCTCGCATGCGCCCCGTTCCTCGCGATCAGGTGCATGCACCAGTTAGCCAGCGACGAAGGCAGCAAGTTTCCGCTAGCTCGGGATATTCTTTTACAGGAGACATACGTTGACGACATACTTTCGGGCGCGAACACCCTACCGACGGCCCAGGAGAAAATTCGTCAACTTCAGCGTCTATTGGAAGCCGGGGGATTCAAGCTGAAAAAATGGGTCGCCAATTACGATGAATTGATCCCCGTTGAAGAACGACGTTCGGAGTCGTTAAACGAGAGAGCATTGTCCGTCGATGCCCCTCATCGCGCCCTCGGTCTCGCGTGGAACACCGATTCCGACACATTCGCGTTCTCCTTCCAGGCACCCCCGACCGCTAGCAGTTCCAAGCGCGGAGTGCTGTCAACAATCTCCCAGCTATTCGACCCGTTGGGATGGCTCGCGCCCGTCACCGTGCAAGGAAAAATGCTTATGCAGGAGTTATGGACGCAGAAAACGGGATGGGACGAGGCTCTCCCGGCTGAGTTCTCTCGTCGCTGGGAGCGATTCTGCAGTGACTTGGCAGAAATTCGCCGGCTAACTCTGACTCGATGGGTCGGGCAACTCGATCCCGACCGCGGCGTCGAACTCCACGGATTCGCCGATGCATCCACGCGCGCGATGGGCGTCGCAATCTACATGCGGGTCCGAAACGACGACGATACGTTCCGCGTAACTCTACTCTCCGCGAAGTCCAGGGTCGCACCCATCAAACCGATGACCATCCCGCGTCTCGAGCTATCGGCCGCGCATCTCCTCGCAAAACAAATCGCTCACATTCGCACCGCGCTAGACCTCGAGCAAATACCAACGCACCTGTGGACGGACTCGGCCGTGGCCCTCGCGTGGATCCGCAGCCACCCCTCCAGATGGAAAGATTTCGTTCGGAACCGCGTCGCGGATATACACCAAATCGCCCCGCAAGCGTACTGGCACCATGTCCCGGGGACCTGCAACCCGGCTGACCTAGCGTCCCGCGGCGTCTCCCCGCAGTCGTTGCTCAATTCCATCTGGTGGCGGGGCCCTGAGTGGCTACAAGAGTTCTCTCCCGCCTGGCCCACGGAGACATTATCTCCAGACCCCCGCATCGACATCGAACAACGGCCCGAAAAAACGTCCGTGTTACACGCAGCGTCGATACCTTCGTGGACGTTAATCGACCGGTACTCGTCCCTCACGCGACTACTACGCATTACTTCGCTGTGTCTCCGAGCTGTGCGCCGAATGAAGGTGAAGAGAGCGGATCGCGGCCCGGCTGAGCCTGTCACGACCATCGAACTAGAACAGGCTCGTCGATTCTGGATCTGCCAAACCCAGGCGAAACATTTCTCACCTGAAATTCAGGCCATGAAAGGCGGCGTCGCGCTACCAAAGTCGAGTCCACTCGTCAAGTTGATGCCTTTCGCGGACGCGTACGGCATCTTACGTGTGGGAGGGCGCCTGCAGCACTCCCTCCTCGATGCGGACCAGAAACATCCCATCATCTTGCCGCGATCCTCCACACTCACCTCGCTCGTAATCGCCCAAGCGCACTGGCGAAACTTACACGCGGGCCCACAGCTCACACTGTCGACAGTGAGGCAATCGTACTGGATTGTCGGCGGCCGACAGCCAGTACGTTCATTTATTAAGCGATGCGTAACGTGCGCTCGCCACAGAGCTAGTCAGTGTACGCAAGTGATGGGACAGCTCCCGCCGAGACGCATCACTCCAGCGCGTGCATTCGTGAACTCCGGTGTGGATTACGCTGGCCCGTTTCATTGGAAAACAACGCGTGGCCGCGGAGCCAAGATCTTTAAAGGTTACCTCGCTGTGTTCGTGTGCATGGCCACCGGAGCGGTGCACCTCGAGTTCGCCTCAGACTACACGGCAGACGCGTTTATAGCGGCCTATAAACGGTTCACGGGTCGTCGCGGCATTTGCAGTACATTGTCGAGCGACTGTGGCACGAATTTCGTCGGTGCGGACGCCGAACTGCGTCGTATGTTCAAACGCGCCTCACAGGAGTCTCAAGCGATCGCAAACAGTCTCGCGAACCTCGGGACACAGTGGAGATTCAACCCGCCCTCCGCCCCTCACTTCGGAGGAAAATGGGAAGCCGCAGTTAAATCCACAAAATTTCACATGCGCCGCGTAATCGGAGAATCCCCACTCACGTTCGAAGAATACGCGACACTGTTTGCACAAATCGAAGCAGCACTAAACTCGCGACCGATCTGTCCGCTTTCCGACGACCCCTCCGATCTGTCCGCGCTAACCCCGGGCCACTTCCTTATAGGCGACGCACTAAATGTTCTTCCGGAACCGGACCTCACAGACACTCCTCGCTCCAGGTTGTCGCGATGGCAGATGCTGCGCCAAATCCTTGACCACTTCTGGTCGCGTTGGTCACGAGAATACCTGCAGCAATTCCATGCCACGACGAAATGGCAGACGAAATCGGAACCATTCCGCGTAGGCGAGCTTGTCCTTGTACGAGACGAACGGTCGCCTCCGGCTAAATGGCCTCTCGCCCGCGTGACCGAAATCCATCCCGGAAAAGACGATGTGACTCGCGTCGTCACTGTCCGGACCGCTACTACAACACTCAAACGGCCGATCGTCAAATTGTGTCGACTGCCAATCGAATCACAACAATCCGCGTCATAACCGAGGGCCCGTGTTTATTGCCTAAACTGCGTCACGGCAAGGGGGGGAGAAATGTTCCGGCGACACGTCAAACAGCCGATCCACCGAACCGTCTTCTCGCCTCGCGTCGGACATCGCCGTCTCGGTGCCCCCCACCTAGCACTCGCGGAACAGGTGTTTTTCGGACTCGAGACGACGATCATTCGTTGCGTAACCACAACACCGCTATCATTTCGTTTGGGTATCGATCCATTTCGTAGAGTCACTAATCGTTGTCCAATTCTAGCGAACGCGTATTTTGTACAAAGCCTTTATTTGTTTATAATTACAATTACATTTAATGTGTGTGTGAACTACAGTTATTCGTGTACTCCAGTGCCTTCTTTCGTCACTCATTAACAAATCCCAGATTCGCGTTCCGATCTCAAACATGCGGTATGCCTTTTGCGTTATACGTTATGAGTTTTGCGTTATACGTTATGCGGTCTTCGTTATGCGGTCTTCGTTATGCGTTGTGCATTATGCGTTATGCGTTATGCGTTATGGGTTATGATTTATGCGTTATGCGATATGCGGTATGCCTTTTGCGTTATGCGTTATGCGTTATGCTTTTATGCGTTATGCCTGATCCGTTATGCGTTAGGCGTTATGCGTAATGCGTTATGAGTTATGAGTTATAAGTTATGCGTAATGCGTTATGCGTTATGCGTTATGCGTTGTGCATTATGCGTTATGCGTTGTGCGTTATGCGTTATGGGTTATGGGTTATGTGTTATGCGTTATGCGTTATGCGTTATGCGTTATGCGTTATGCGTTATGCGTTCTGCGTTACGGGTTATGAGCTATGCATTATGCGTTATGCTTTATGCGTTATGCTTTATGCTTTATGCGTTATGCGTTATGCCTTATGCGTTATGCGTTATGCGTTATGCCTTTTGCGTTATGCGTTATGAGTTTTGCGTTATACGTTATGCGGTATTCGTTATGCGTTGTGCATTATGCGTTATGCGTTATGCGTTATGGGTTATGATTTATGCGTTATGCGATATGCGTTATGCCTTTTGCGTTATGCGTTATGCGTTATGCGTTAACGTTATGCGTTATGCCTTTTGCGTTATGCGTTATGCGTTTTGCGTTATGCGATATGCGTTATGCGTTATGCGTTGTGCGTTGTGCGTTCTGCGTTATGGGTTATGGGTTATTCGTTATGCGTTATGCGTTATGAGTTATGCGTTATGCGTTATGCGTTATGCGTTATGCGTTATGCGTTATGCGTTATGCTTTATGCGTTATGCGTGATCCGTTATGCGTTAGGCGTTATGCGTTATGCGTTATGAGTTATAAGTTATAAGTTATGCGTAATGCGTTATGCGTTATGCGTTATGCGTTGTGCATTATGCGTTATGCGTTGTGCGTTATGCGTTATGGGTTATGGGTTATGTGTTATGCGTTATGCGTTATGCGTTATGCCTTTTGCGTTATGCGTTATGAGTTTTGCGTTATACGTTATGCGGTATTCGTTATGCGTTGTGCATTATGCGTTATGCGTTATGCGTTATGGGTTATGAATTATGCGTTATGCGATATGCGTTATGCCTTTTGCGTTATGCGTTATGCGTTATGCGTTATGCGTTATGCGTTATGCGTTATTCGTTAACGTTGTGCGTTATGCCTTTTGCGTTATGCGTTATGCGTTATGCCTTATGCGTTATGCGTTATGCGTTATGCCTTTTGCGTTATGCGTTATGAGTTTTGCGTTATACGTTATGCGGTATTCGTTATGCGTTGTGCATTATGCGTTATGCGTTATGCGTTATGTGTTATGATTTATGCGTTATGCGATATGCGTTATGCCTTTTGCGTTATGCGTTATGCGTTATGCGTTAACGTTATGCGTTATGCCTTTTGCGTTATGCGTTATGCGTTTTGCGTTATGCGATATGCGATATGCGTTATGCGTTATGCTTTATGCGTTATGCGTGATCCGTTATGCGTTAGGCGTTATGCGTTGTGCGTTGTGCGTTCTGCGTTATGGGTTATGGGTTATGCGTTATGCATTATGCGTTATGCATTTTGCGTTCTGCGTTATGCGTTATTCGTTATGAGTTAAAAGTTATGCTTAATGCGTTATGCGTTATGCCTTATGCGTTATGCTTTATGCGGTATGCCTTTTGCGTTATACGTTATGAGTTTTGCGTTATACGTTATGCGGTCTTCGTTATGCGGTCTTCGTTATGCGTTGTGCATTATGCGTTATGCGTTATGCGTTATGGGTTATGATTTATGCGTTATGCGAATCGCGGTATGCCTTTTGCGTTATGCGTTATGCGTTATGCGTTAACGTTATGCGTTATGCCTTTTGCGTTATGCGTTATGCGTTTTGCGTTATGCGATATGCGTTATCCGTTATGCGTTGTGCGTTGTGCGTTCTGCGTTATGGGTTATGGGTTATTCGTTATGCGTTATGCGTTATGAGTTATGCGTTATGCGTTATGCGTTATGCGTTATGCGTTATGCGTTATGCGTTATGCGTTATGCGTTCTGCGTTACGGGTTATGAGCTATGCATTATGCGTTATGCTTTATGCGTTATGCTTTATGCTTTATGCGTTATGCGTTATGCCTTATGCGTTATGCGTTATGCGTTATGCCTTTTGCGTTATGCGTTATGAGTTTTGCGTTATACGTTATGCGGTATTCGTTCTGCGTTGTGCATTATGCGTTATGCGTTATGCGTTATGGGTTATGATTTATGCGTTATGCGATATGCGTTATGCCTTTTGCGTTATGCGTTATGCGTTATGCGTTAACGTTATGCGTTATGCCTTTTGCGTTATGCGTTATGCGTTTTGCGTTATGCGATATGCGTTATGCGTTATGCGTTGTGCGTTGTGCGTTCTGCGTTATGGGTTATGGGTTATTCGTTATGCGTTATGCGTTATGAGTTATGCGTTATGCGTTATGCGTTATGCCTTATGCGTTATGCGTTATGCGTTATGCCTTTTGCGTTATGCGTTATGAGTTTTGCGTTATACGTTATGCGGTATTCGTTCTGCGTTGTGCATTATGCGTTATGCGTTATGCGTTATGGGTTATGATTTATGCGTTATGCGATATGCGTTATGCGTTATGCGTTATGCTTTTATGCGTTATGCCTGATCCGTTATGCGTTAGGCGTTATGCGTAATGCGTTATGAGTTATGAGTTATAAGTTATGCGTAATGCGTTATGCGTTATGCGTTATGCGTTGTGCATTATGCGTTATGCGTTGTGCGTTATGCGTTATGGGTTATGGGTTATGTGTTATGCGTTATGCGTTATGCGTTATGCGTTATGCGTTATGCGTTATGCGTTATTCGTTAACGTTGTGCGTTATGCCTTTTGCGTTATGCGTTATGCGTTATGCCTTATGCGTTATGCGTTATGCGTTATGCCTTTTGCGTTATGCGTTATGAGTTTTGCGTTATACGTTATGCGGTATTCGTTATGCGTTGTGCATTATGCGTTATGCGTTATGCGTTATGTGTTATGATTTATGCGTTATGCGATATGCGTTATGCCTTTTGCGTTATGCGTTATGCGTTATGCGTTAACGTTATGCGTTATGCCTTTTGCGTTATGCGTTATGCGTTTTGCGTTATGCGATATGCGTTATGCGTTATGCGTTATGCTTTATGCGTTATGCGTGATCCGTTATGCGTTAGGCGTTATGCGTTGTGCGTTGTGCGTTCTGCGTTATGGGTTATGGGTTATGCGTTATGCATTATGCGTTATGCATTTTGCGTTCTGCGTTATGCGTTATTCGTTATGAGTTAAAAGTTATGCTTAATGCGTTATGCGTTATGCCTTATGCGTTATGCTTTATGCGGTATGCCTTTTGCGTTATACGTTATGAGTTTTGCGTTATACGTTATGCGGTCTTCGTTATGCGTTGTGCATTATGCGTTATGCGTTATGCGTTATGGGTTATGATTTATGCGTTATGCGAATCGCGGTATGCCTTTTGCGTTATGCGTTATGCGTTATGCGTTAACGTTATGCGTTATGCCTTTTGCGTTATGCGTTATGCGTTTTGCGTTATGCGATATGCGTTATCCGTTATGCGTTGTGCGTTGTGCGTTCTGCGTTATGGGTTATGGGTTATTCGTTATGCGTTATGCGTTATGAGTTATGCGTTATGCGTTATGCGTTATGCGTTATGCGTTATGCGTTATGCGTTATGCGTTATGCGTTATGCGTTATGCGTTATGCGTTATGCTTTATGCGTTATGCGTGATCCGTTATGCGTTAGGCGTTATGCGTTATGCGTTATGAGTTATAAGTTATAAGTTATGCGTAATGCGTTATGCGTTATGCGTTATGCGTTGTGCATTATGCGTTATGCGTTGTGCGTTATGCGTTATGGGTTATGGGTTATGTGTTATGCGTTATGCGTTATGCGTTATGCCTTTTGCGTTATGCGTTATGAGTTTTGCGTTATACGTTATGCGGTATTCGTTATGCGTTGTGCATTATGCGTTATGCGTTATGCGTTATGGGTTATGAATTATGCGTTATGCGATATGCGTTATGCCTTTTGCGTTATGCGTTATGCGTTATGCGTTATGCGTTATGCGTTATGCGTTATGCGTTATTCGTTAACGTTGTGCGTTATGCCTTTTGCGTTATGGGTTATTAATTATGCGTTATGCGATATGCGTTGTGCCTTTTGCGTTATGCGTTATGCGTTATGCGTTATGCGTTATGCGTTATGCGTTAACGTTATGCGTTATGCCTTTTGCGTTATCCGTTATGCGTTTTGCGTTATGCGTTATGCGTTATGCGTTATGCGTTATGCGTTATGCGTTATGCGTTATGCGTTATGCGTTATGCGTTCTGCGTTATGGGTTATGAGTTATGCTTTATGCGTTATGCTTTATGCGTTATGCTTTATGCTTTATGCGTTATGCGTTATGCGTTATGCGTTAACGTTATGCGTTATGCCTTTTGCGTTATGCGTTATGCGTTTTGCGTTATGCGATATGCGTTATGCGTTATGCGTTATGCGTTGTGCGTTGTGCGTTCTGCGTTATGGGTTATGGGTTATGCGTTATGCTTTATGCGTTATGCATTTTGCGTTATGCGTTATGCGTTATGCGTTATGAGTTATAAGTTATGCGTAATGCGTTATGCGTTATGCGTTATGCGTTATGCGTTATGCGTTGTGCGTTATACGCTTGCGTTATGCCTTATGGGTTATGCGTAATGCGTTATGCGTTATGCCTTATGCGTTATCCGTTATGCGTTTTGCGTTATGCGTTATGCTTTATGCTTTATGCGTTATGCGTTATGCGTTATGCGTTAACGTTATGCGTTATGCCTTTTGCGTTATGCGTTATGCGTTTTGCGTTATGCGATATGCGTTATGCGTTATGCGTTGTGCGTTGTGCGTTCTGCGTTATGGGTTATGCGTTATGCGTTATGAGTTATGCGTTATGCGTTATGCGTTATGCGTTATGCGTTATGCGTTATGCGTTATGCGTTATGCGTTATGCGTTATGCGTTATGCGTTATGCTTTATGCGTTATGCGTGATCCGTTATGCGTTAGGCGTTATGCGTTATGCGTTATGAGTTATAAGTTATAAGTTATGCGTAATGCGTTATGCGTTATGCGTTATGCGTTGTGCATTATGCGTTATGCGTTGTGCGTTATGCGTTATGGGTTATGGGTTATGTGTTATGCGTTATGCGTTATGCGTTATGCCTTTTGCGTTATGCGTTATGAGTTTTGCGTTATACGTTATGCGGTATTCGTTATGCGTTGTGCATTATGCGTTATGCGTTATGCGTTATGGGTTATGAATTATGCGTTATGCGATATGCGTTATGCCTTTTGCGTTATGCGTTATGCGTTATGCGTTATGCGTTATGCGTTATTCGTTAACGTTGTGCGTTATGCCTTTTGCGTTATGGGTTATTAATTATGCGTTATGCGATATGCGTTGTGCCTTTTGCGTTATGCGTTATGCGTTATGCGTTATGCGTTATGCGTTATGCGTTATGCGTTAACGTTATGCGTTATGCCTTTTGCGTTATCCGTTATGCGTTTTGCGTTATGCGTTATGCGTTATGCGTTATGCGTTATGCGTTATGCGTTATGCGTTATGCGTTATGCGTTATGCGTTCTGCGTTATGGGTTATGAGTTATGCTTTATGCGTTATGCTTTATGCGTTATGCTTTATGCTTTATGCGTTATGCGTTATGCGTTATGCGTTAACGTTATGCGTTATGCCTTTTGCGTTATGCGTTATGCGTTTTGCGTTATGGGTTATGCGTTATGCGTTATGCGTTATGCGTTGTGCGTTGTGCGTTCTGCGTTATGGGTTATGGGTTATGCGTTATGCTTTATGCGTTATGCATTTTGCGTTATGCGTTATGCGTTATGCGTTATGAGTTATAAGTTATGCGTAATGCGTTATGCGTTATGCGTTATGCGTTATGCGTTATGCGTTGTGCGTTATACGCTTGCGTTATGCCTTATGGGTTATGCGTAATGCGTTATGCGTTATGCCTTATGCGTTATCCGTTATGCGTTTTGCGTTATGCGTTATGCTTTATGCTTTATGCTTTATGCGTTATGCGTTATGCGTTATGCGTTAACGTTATGCGTTATGCCTTTTGCGTTATGCGTTATGCGTTTTGCGTTATGCGATATGCGTTATGCGTTATGCGTTATGCGTTGTGCGTTGTGCGTTCTGCGTTATGGGTTATGGGTTATGCGTTATGCTTTATGCGTTATGCATTTTGCGTTATGCGTTATGCGTTATGCGTTATGAGTTATAAGTTATGCGTAATGCGTTATGCGTTATGCGTTATGCGTTATGCGTTATGCGTTGTGCGTTATACGCTTGCGTTATGCCTTATGGGTTATGCGTAATGCGTTATGCGTTATGCCTTATGCATTATGCGTTATGCGTTATGAATATTGCGTTATACGTTATGCGGTATTCGTTATGCGTTGTGCATTATGCGTTATGCGTTATGCGTTATGGGTTATGAATTATGCGTTATGCGATATGCGATATGCCTTTTGCGTTATGCGTTATGCGTTATGCGTTATGCGTTATGCGTTATGCGTTAACGTTATGCGTTATGCCTTTTGCGTTATCCGTTATGCGTTTTGCGTTATGCGTTATGCGTTATGCGTTATGCGTTATGCATTATGCGTTATGCGTTGTGCGTTGTGCGTTCTGCGTTATGGGTTATGGGTTATGCGTTATGCTTTATGCGTTATGCATTTTGCGTTATGTGTTATGCGTTACTCGTTATGAGTTATAAGTTATGCGTAATGCGTTATGCGTTATGCGTTATGCATTATGCGTTGTGCATTATGTGTTATGCGTTATGCGTTATGGGTTATGGGTTATGCGTTATGCGTTATGCATTTTGCGTTATGCGCCATGCGTTATGCGTTATGAGTTATAAGTTATGCGTTATGCGTTATGCGTTATGCGTTATGCGTCATGCGTTATGCGTTATGCGTTATATGTTATGCGTTATGAGTTATAAGTTATGCGTAATGCGTTATGCGTTATGCGTTATGCGTAATGCGTTATGCGTTATGCGTTATGCGTTATGCGTTATGCGTAGTGCATTATGCGTTATGCGTTGTGCGTTTTGGTTATGCGTAATGCGTTATGCGTTATGCCTTATGCATTATGCGTTATGCGTTATGAATATTGCGTTATACGTTATGCGGTATTCGTTATGCGTTGTGCATTATGCGTTATGCGTTATGCGTTATGGGTTATGAATTATGCGTTATGCGATATGCGATATGCCTTTTGCGTTATGCGTTATGCGTTGTGCATTATGCGTTATGCGTTGTGCGTTATGCGTTATGGGTTATGGGTTATGTGTTATGCGTTATGCGTTATGCGTTATGCGTTATGCGTTATGCGTTATGCGTTCTGCGTTACGGGTTATGAGCTATGCATTATGCGTTATGCTTTATGCGTTATGCTTTATGCTTTATGCGTTATGCGTTATGCCTTATGCGTTATGCGTTATGCGTTATGCCTTTTGCGTTATGCGTTATGAGTTTTGCGTTATACGTTATGCGGTATTCGTTATGCGTTGTGCATTATGCGTTATGCGTTATGCGTTATGGGTTATGATTTATGCGTTATGCGATATGCGTTATGCCTTTTGCGTTATGCGTTATGCGTTATGCGTTAACGTTATGCGTTATGCCTTTTGCGTTATGCGTTATGCGTTTTGCGTTATGCGATATGCGTAATGCGTTATGCGTTATGCGTTATGCGTTGTGCATTATGCGTTATGCGTTGTGCGTTATGCGTTATGCGTTATGGGTTATGGGTTATGTGTTATGCGTTATGCGTTATGCGTTATGCCTTTTGCGTTATGCGTTATGAGTTTTGCGTTATACGTTATGCGGTATTCGTTATGCGTTGTGCATTATGCGTTATGCGTTATGCGTTATGGGTTATGAATTATGCGTTATGCGATATGCGTTATGCCTTTTGCGTTATGCGTTATGCGTTATGCGTTATGCGTTATGCGTTATTCGTTAACGTTGTGCGTTATGCCTTTTGCGTTATGCGTTATGAGTTTTGCGTTATGCGTTATGCTTTATGCGTTATGCGTGATCCGTTATGCGTTAGGCGTTATGCGTTGTGCGTTGTGCGTTCTGCGTTATGGGTTATGGGTTATGCGTTATGCATTATGCGTTATGCATTTTGCGTTCTGCGTTATGCGTTATTCGTTATGAGTTAAAAGTTATGCTTAATGCGTTATGCGTTATGCCTTATGCGTTATGCTTTATGCGGTATGCCTTTTGCGTTATACGTTATGCGGTCTTCGTTATGCGGTCTTCGTTATGCGTTGTGCATTATGCGTTATGCGTTATGCGTTATGGGTTATGATTTATGCGTTATGCGATATGCGGTATGCCTTTTGCGTTGTGCGTTATGCGTTATGGGTTATGGGTTATGTGTTATGCGTTATGCGTTATGCGTTATGCCTTTTGCGTTATGCGTTATGAGTTTTGCGTTATACGTTATGCGGTATTCGTTATGCGTTGTGCATTATGCGTTATGCGTTATGCGTTATGGGTTATGAATTATGCGTTTGCGATATGCGTTATGCCTTTTGCGTTATGCGTTATGCGTTATGCGTTATGCGTTATGCGTTATTCGTTAACGTTGTGCGTTATGCCTTTTGCGTTATGGGTTATTAATTATGCGTTATGCGATATGCGTTGTGCCTTTTGCGTTATGCGTTATGCGTTATGCGTTATGCGTTATGCGTTATGCGTTATGCGTTAACGTTATGCGTTATGCCTTTTGCGTTATCCGTTATGCGTTTTGCGTTATGCGTTATGCGTTATGCGTTATGCGTTATGCGTTATGCGTTATGCGTTATGCGTTATGCGTTATGCGTTCTGCGTTATGGGTTATGAGTTATGCTTTATGCGTTATGCTTTATGCGTTATGCTTTATGCTTTATGCGTTATGCGTTATGCGTTATGCGTTAACGTTATGCGTTATGCCTTTTGCGTTATGCGTTATGCGTTTTGCGTTATGCGATATGCGTTATGCGTTATGCGTTGTGCGTTGTGCGTTCTGCGTTATGGGTTATGGGTTATGCGTTATGCTTTATGCGTTATGCATTTTGCGTTATGCGTTATGCGTTATGCGTTATGAGTTATAAGTTATGCGTAATGCGTTATGCGTTATGCGTTATGCGTTATGCGTTATGCGTTGTGCGTTATACGCTTGCGTTATGCCTTATGGGTTATGCGTAATGCGTTATGCGTTATGCCTTATGCATTATGCGTTATGCGTTATGAATATTGCGTTATACGTTATGCGGTATTCGTTATGCGTTGTGCATTATGCGTTATGCGTTATGCGTTATGGGTTATGAATTATGCGTTATGCGATATGCGATATGCCTTTTGCGTTATGCGTTATGCGTTATGCGTTATGCGTTATGCGTTAACGTTATGCGTTATGCCTTTTGCGTTATCCGTTATGCGTTTTGCGTTATGCGTTATGCGTTATGCGTTATGCGTTATGCGTTATGCGTTATGCGTTGTGCGTTGTGCGTTCTGCGTTATGGGTTATGGGTTATGCGTTATGCTTTATGCGTTATGCATTTTGCGTTATGTGTTATGCGTTATGCGTTATGGGTTATGGGTTATGCGTTATGCGTTATGCATTTTGCGTTATGCGCCATGCGTTATGCGTTATGAGTTATAAGTTATGCGTTATGCGTTATGCGTTATGCGTTATGCGTCATGCGTTATGCGTTATGCGTTATATGTTATGCGTTATGAGTTATAAGTTATGCGTAATGCGTTATGCGTTATGCGTTATGCGTAATGCGTTATGCGTTATGCGTTATGCGTTATGCGTTATGCGTAGTGCATTATGCGTTATGCGTTGTGCGTTATGGGTTATGCGTAATGCGTTATGCGTTATGCCTTATGCATTATGCGTTATGCGTTATGAATATTGCGTTATACGTTATGCGGTATTCGTTATGCGTTGTGCATTATGCGTTATGCGTTATGCGTTATGGGTTATGAATTATGCGTTATGCGATATGCGATATGCCTTTTGCGTTATGCGTTATGCGTTATGCGTTATGCGTTATGCGTTATGCGTTATGCGTTATGCGTTATGCGTTAACGTTATGCGTTATGCCTTTTGCGTTATCCGTTATGCGTTTTGCGTTATGCGTTATGCGTTATGCGTTATGCGTTATGCGTTATGCGTTATGCGTTATGCGTTATGCGTTATGCGTTATGCGTTGTGCGTTGTGCGTTCTGCGTTATGGGTTATGGTTTATGCGTTATGCTTTATGCGTTATGCATTTTGCGTTATGTGTTATGCGTTATTCGTTATGAGTTATAAGTTATGCGTAATGCGTTATTAGTTATGCGTTATGCATTATGCGTTGTGCATTATGTGTTATGCGTTATGCGTTATGGGTTATGGGTTATGCGTTATGCGTTGTGCGTTCTGCGTTATGGGTTATGGTTTATGCGTTATGCTTTATGCGTTATGCATTTTGCGTTATGTGTTATGCGTTATTCGTTATGCGTTAACGTTATGCGTTATGCCTTTTGCGTTATCCGTTATGCGTTTTGCGTTATGCGTTATGCGTTATGCGTTATAAGTTATGCGTAATGCGTTATGCGTTATGCGTTATGCGTTATGCGTTATGCGTTGTGCGTTATACGCTTGCGTTATGCCTTATGGGTTATGCGTAATGCGTTATGCGTTATGCCTTATGCATTATGCGTTATGCGTTATGAATATTGCGTTATACGTTATGCGGTATTCGTTATGCGTTGTGCATTATGCGT
Organism: Lasioglossum morio; assembly: GCA_916610235.2. Classification (NCBI taxonomy): domain Eukaryota; kingdom Metazoa; phylum Arthropoda; class Insecta; order Hymenoptera; family Halictidae; genus Lasioglossum; species Lasioglossum morio. The sequence goes on along the minus strand of CAKAJA020000645.1, from coordinate 126,644 downwards.
TATGCGTTATGCGTTATGGGTTATGAATTATGCGTTATGCGATATGCGATATGCCTTTTGCGTTATGCGTTATGCGTTATGCGTTATGCGTTATGCGTTAACGTTATGCGTTATGCCTTTTGCGTTATCCGTTATGCGTTTTGCGTTATGCGTTATGCGTAATGCGTTATGCGTTATGCGTTATGCGTAATGCGTTATGCGTTATGCGTTATGCGTTATGCGTTATGCGTAGTGCATTATGCGTTATGCGTTGTGCGTTATGGGTTATGCGTAATGCGTTATGCGTTATGCCTTATGCATTATGCGTTATGCGTTATGAATATTGCGTTATACGTTATGCGGTATTCGTTATGCGTTGTGCATTATGCGTTATGCGTTATGCGTTATGGGTTATGAATTATGCGTTATGCGATATGCGATATGCCTTTTGCGTTATGCGTTATGCGTTATGCGTTATGCGTTATGCGTTATGCGTTATGCGTTATGCGTTAACGTTATGCGTTATGCCTTTTGCGTTATCCGTTATGCGTTTTGCGTTATGCGTTATGCGTTATGCGTTATGCGTTATGCGTTATGCGTTATGCGTTATGCGTTATGCGTTATGCGTTATGCGTTATGCGTTATGCGTTGTGCGTTGTGCGTTCTGCGTTATGGGTTATGGTTTATGCGTTATGCTTTATGCGTTATGCATTTTGCGTTATGTGTTATGCGTTATTCGTTATGAGTTATAAGTTATGCGTAATGCGTTATGCGTTATGCGTTATGCATTATGCGTTGTGCATTATGTGTTATGCGTTATGCGTTATGGGTTATGGGTTATGCGTTATGCGTTGTGCGTTCTGCGTTATGGGTTATGGTTTATGCGTTATGCTTTATGCGTTATGCATTTTGCGTTATGTGTTATGCGTTATTCGTTATGCGTTAACGTTATGCGTTATGCCTTTTGCGTTATCCGTTATGCGTTTTGCGTTATGCGTTATGCGTTATGCGTTATAAGTTATGCGTAATGCGTTATGCGTTATGCGTTATGCGTTATGCGTTATGCGTTGTGCGTTATACGCTTGCGTTATGCCTTATGGGTTATGCGTAATGCGTTATGCGTTATGCCTTATGCATTATGCGTTATGCGTTATGAATATTGCGTTATACGTTATGCGGTATTCGTTATGCGTTGTGCATTATGCGTTATGCGTTATGCGTTATGGGTTATGAATTATGCGTTATGCGATATGCGATATGCCTTTTGCGTTATGCGTTATGCGTTATGCGTTATGCGTTATGCGTTAACGTTATGCGTTATGCCTTTTGCGTTATCCGTTATGCGTTTTGCGTTATGCGTTATGCGTTATGCGTTATGCGTTATGCGTTATGCGTTATGCGTTATGCGTTATGCGTTGTGCGTTGTGCGTTCTGCGTTATGGGTTATGGGTTATGCGTTATGCTTTATGCGTTATGCATTTTGCGTTATGTGTTATGCGTTATTCGTTATGAGTTATAAGTTATGCGTAATGCGTTATGCGTTATGCGTTATGCATTATGCGTTGTGCATTATGTGTTATGCGTTATGCGTTATGGGTTATGCGTTATGCGTTATGCGTTATGCGTTATGCGTTATGCGCCATGCGTTATGCGTTATGAGTTATAAGTTATGCGTTATGCGTTATGCGTTATGCGTTATGCGTCATGCGTTATGCGTTATGCGTTATATGTTATGCGTTATGAGTTATAAGTTATGCGTAATGCGTTATGCGTTATGCGTTATGCGTAATGCGTTATGCGTTATGCGTTATGCGTTATGCGTTATGCGTAGTGCATTATGCGTTATGCGTTGTGCGTTATGGGTTATGCGTAATGCGTTATGCGTTATGCCTTATGCATTATGCGTTATGCGTTATGCGTTATGCGTTATGCGTTATGCGTTATGCGTTATGCGTTATGCGTTAACGTTATGCGTTATGCCTTTTGCGTTATCCGTTATGCGTTTTGCGTTATGCGTTATGCGTTATGCGTTATGCGTTATGCGTTATGCGTTATGCGTTATGCGTTATGGGTTATGCGTTATGCGTTATGCGTTGTGCGTTGTGCGTTCTGCGTTATGGGTTATGGTTTATGCGTTATGCCTTATGCGTTATGCATTTTGCGTAATGTGTTATGCGTTATTCGTTATGCGTTAACGTTATGCGTTATGCCTTTTGCGTTATCCGTTATGCGTTTTGCGTTATGCGTTATGCGTTATGCGTTATGCGTTATGCGTTATGCGTTGTGCGTTATACGCTTGCGTTATGCCTTATGGGTTATGCGTAATGCGTTATGCGTTATGCCTTATGCACTATGCGTTATGCGTTATGAATATTGCGTTATACGTTATGCGGTATTCGTTATGCGTTGTGCATTATGCGTTATGCGTTATGCGTTATGGGTTATGAATTATGCGTTATGCGATATGCGATATGCCTTTTGCGTTATGCGTTATGCGTTATGCGTTATGCGTTATGCGTTAACGTTATGCGTTATGCCTTTTGCGTTATCCGTTATGCGTTTTGCGTTATGCGTTATGCGTAATGCGTTATGCGTTATGCGTTATGCGTAATGCGTTATGCGTTATGCGTTATGCGTTATGCGTTATGCGTAGTGCATTATGCGTTATGCGTTGTGCGTTATGGGTTATGCGTAATGCGTTATGCGTTATGCCTTATGCATTATGCGTTATGCGTTATGAATATTGCGTTATACGTTATGCGGTATTCGTTATGCGTTGTGCATTATGCGTTATGCGTTATGGGTTATGAATTATGCGTTATGCGATATGCGATATGCCTTTTGCGTTATGCGTTATGCGTTATGCGTTATGCGTTATGCGTTATGCGTTATGCGTTAACGTTATGCGTTATGCTTTATGCGTTATGCATTTTGCGTTATGTGTTATGCGTTATTCGTTATGAAATATAAGTTATGCGTAATGCGTTATGGGTTATGGTTTATGCGTTATGCTTTATGCGTTATGCATTTTGCGTTATGTGTTATGCGTTATTCGTTATGAGTTATAAGTTATGCGTAATGCGTTATGCGTTATGCGTTATGCATTATGCGTTGTGCATTATGTGTTATGCGTTATGCGTTATGGGTTATGGGTTATGCGTTATGCGTTGTGCGTTCTGCGTTATGGGTTATGGTTTATGCGTTATGCTTTATGCGTTATGCATTTTGCGTTATGTGTTATGCGTTATTCGTTATGCGTTAACGTTATGCGTTATGCCTTTTGCGTTATCCGTTATGCGTTTTGCGTTATGCGTTATGCGTTATGCGTTATAAGTTATGCGTAATGCGTTATGCGTTATGCGTTATGCGTTATGCGTTATGCGTTGTGCGTTATACGCTTGCGTTATGCCTTATGGGTTATGCGTAATGCGTTATGCGTTATGCCTTATGCATTATGCGTTATGCGTTATGAATATTGCGTTATACGTTATGCGGTATTCGTTATGCGTTGTGCATTATGCGTTATGCGTTATGCGTTATGGGTTATGAATTATGCGTTATGCGATATGCGATATGCCTTTTGCGTTATGCGTTATGCGTTATGCGTTATGCGTTATGCGTTAACGTTATGCGTTATGCCTTTTGCGTTATCCGTTATGCGTTTTGCGTTATGCGTTATGCGTTATGCGTTATGCGTTATGCGTTATGCGTTATGCGTTATGCGTTATGCGTTGTGCGTTGTGCGTTCTGCGTTATGGGTTATGGGTTATGCGTTATGCTTTATGCGTTATGCATTTTGCGTTATGTGTTATGCGTTATTCGTTATGAGTTATAAGTTATGCGTAATGCGTTATGCGTTATGCGTTATGCATTATGCGTTGTGCATTATGTGTTATGCGTTATGCGTTATGGGTTATGGGTTATGCGTTATGCGTTATGCATTTTGCGTTATGCGCCATGCGTTATGCGTTATGAGTTATAAGTTATGCGTTATGCGTTATGCGTTATGCGTTATGCGTCATGCGTTATGCGTTATGCGTTATATGTTATGCGTTATGAGTTATAAGTTATGCGTAATGCGTTATGCGTTATGCGTTATGCGTTATGCGTTATGCGTTATGCGTTATGCGTTATGCGTTATGCGTAGTGCATTATGCGTTATGCGTTGTGCGTTATGGGTTATGCGTAATGCGTTATGCGTTATGCCTTATGCATTATGCGTTATGCGTTATGCGTTATGCGTTATGCGTTATGCGTTATGCGTTATGCGTTATGCGTTAACGTTATGCGTTATGCCTTTTGCGTTATCCGTTATGCGTTTTGCGTTATGCGTTATGCGTTATGCGTTATGCGTTATGCGTTATGCGTTATGCGTTATGCGTTATGGGTTATGCGTTATGCGTTATGCGTTGTGCGTTGTGCGTTCTGCGTTATGGGTTATGGTTTATGCGTTATGCTTTATGCGTTATGCATTTTGCGTAATGTGTTATGCGTTATTCGTTATGCGTTAACGTTATGCGTTATGCCTTTTGCGTTATCCGTTATGCGTTTTGCGTTATGCGTTATGCGTTATGCGTTATAAGTTATGCGTAATGCGTTATGCGTTATGCGTTATGCGTTATGCGTTATGCGTTGTGCGTTATACGCTTGCGTTATGCCTTATGGGTTATGCGTAATGCGTTATGCGTTATGCCTTATGCACTATGCGTTATGCGTTATGAATATTGCGTTATACGTTATGCGGTATTCGTTATGCGTTGTGCATTATGCGTTATGCGTTATGCGTTATGGGTTATGAATTATGCGTTATGCGATATGCGATATGCCTTTTGCGTTATGCGTTATGCGTTATGCGTTATGCGTTATGCGTTATGCGTTAACGTTATGCGTTATGCCTTTTGCGTTATCCGTTATGCGTTTTGCGTTATGCGTTATGCGTTATGCGTTATGCGTTATGCGTTATGCGTTATGCGTTATGCGTTATGCGTTGTGCGTTGTGCGTTCTGCGTTATGGGTTATGGGTTATGCGTTATGCTTTATGCGTTATGCATTTTGCGTTATGTGTTATGCGTTATTCGTTATGAGTTATGCGTAGTGCATTATGCGTTATGCGTTGTGCGTTATGGGTTATGCGTAATGCGTTATGCGTTATGCCTTATGCATTATGCGTTATGCGTTATGAATATTGCGTTATACGTTATGCGGTATTCGTTATGCGTTGTGCATTATGCGTTATGCGTTATGCGTTATGGGTTATGAATTATGCGTTATGCGATATGCGATATGCCTTTTGCGTTATGCGTTATGCGTTATGCGTTATGCGTTATGCGTTATGCGTTATGCGTTATGCGTTATGCGTTAACGTTATGCGTTATGCCTTTTGCGTTATCCGTTATGCGTTTTGCGTTATGCGTTATGCGTTATGCGTTATGCGTTATGCGTTATGCGTTATGCGTTATGCGTTATGGGTTATGCGTTATGCGTTATGCGTTGTGCGTTGTGCGTTCTGCGTTATGGGTTATGGTTTATGCGTTATGCTTTATGCGTTATGCATTTTGCGTTATGTGTTATGCGTTATTCGTTATGAGTTATAAGTTATGCGTAATGCGTTATGCGTTATGCGTTATGCATTATGCGTTGTGCATTATGTGTTATGCGTTATGCGTTATGGGTTATGGGTTATGCGTTATGCGTTATGCATTTTGCGTTATGCGCCATGCGTTATGCGTTATGAGTTATAAGTTATGCGTTATGCGTTATGCGTTATGCGTTATGCGTTATGCGTCATGCGTTATGCGTTATGCGTTATATGTTATGCGTTATGAGTTATAAGTTATGCGTAATGCGTTATGCGTTATGCGTTATGCGATATGCGTTATGCCTTTTGCGTTATGCGTTATGCGTTATGCGTTATGCGTTGTGCGTTATACGCTTGCGTTATGCCTTATGGGTTATGCGTTATGCGTTATGAATATTGCGTTATACGTTATGTATTATGCGTTATGCCTTACGCGTTATGCGATATGCGTCATGTATCAAGCCTTATGCGTTATGGGTTATGCGTTAACGTTATGCGTTATGCGTTATTGCGTTATGCGTTTTGCGTTATGCGTTATGCGTTATGCGTTATGCTTTATGCGTTATGCGTTATGCGTTATGCGTTATGCGTTATGCGTTGTGCGTTGTGCGTTCTGCGTTATGGGTTATGGGTTATGCGTTATGCTTTATGCGTTATGCATTTTGCGTTATGTGTTATGCGTTATTCGTTATGAGTTATAAGTTATGCGTAATGCGTTATGCGTTATGCGTTATGCATTATGCGTTGTGCATTATGTGTTATGCGTTATGCGTTATGCGTTATGCCTTATGCATTATGCGTTATGCGTTATGAATATTGCGTTATACGTTATGCGTTGTGCATTATGCGTTATGCGTTATGCGTTATGGGTTATGAATTATGCGTTATGCGATATGCGATATGCCTTTTGCGTTATGCGTTATGCGTTATGCGTTATGCGTTATGCGTTAACGTTATGCGTTATGCCTTTTGCGTTATCCGTTATGCGTTTTGCGTTATGCGTTATGCGTTATGCGTTATGCGTTATGCGTTATGCGTTATGCGTTATGCGTTGTGCGTTGTGCGTTCTGCGTTATGGGTTATGGGTTATGCGTTATGCTTTATGCGTTATGCATTTTGCGTTATGTGTTATGCGTTATTCGTTATGAGTTATAAGTTATGCGTAATGCGTTATGCGTTATGCGTTATGCATTATGCGTTGTGCATTATGTGTTATGCGTTATGCGTTATGGGTTATGGGTTATGCGTTATGCGTTATGCATTTTGCGTTATGATCCATGCGTTATGCGTTATGAGTTATAAGTTATGCGTTATGCGTTATGCGTTATGCGTTATGCGTCATGCGTTATGCGTTATGCGTTATATGTTATGCGTTATGAGTTATAAGTTATGCGTAATGCGTTATGCGTTATGCGTAGTGCATTATGCGTTATGCGTTGTGCGTTATGGGTTATGCGTAATGCGTTATGCGTTATGCCTTATGCATTATGCGTTATGCGTTATGAATATTGCGTTATACGTTATGCGGTATTCGTTATGCGTTGTGCATTATGCGTTATGCGTTATGCGTTATGGGTTATGAATTATGCGTTATGCGATATGCGATATGCCTTTTGCGTTATGCGTTATGCGTTATGCGTTATGCGTTCTGCGTTATGCGTTATGCGTTATGCGTTAACGTTATGCGTTATGCCTTTTGCGTTATCCGTTATGCGTTTTGCGTTATGCGTTATGCGTTATGCGTTATGCGTTATGCGTTATGCGTTATGCGTTATGCGTTATGCGTTATGGGTTATGCGTTATGCGTTATGCGTTGTGCGTTGTGCGTTCTGCGTTATGGGTTATGGTTTATGCGTTATGCTTTATGCGTTATGCATTTTGCGTTATGTGTTATGCGTTATTCGTTATGAGTTATAAGTTATGCGTAATGCGTTATGCGTTATGCGTTATGCATTATGCGTTGTGCATTATGTGTTATGCGTTATGCGTTATGGGTTATGGGTTATGCGTTATGCGTTATGCATTTTGCGTTATGCGCCATGCGTTATGCGTTATGAGTTATAAGTTATGCGTTATGCGTTATGCGTTATGCGTTATGCGTTATGCGTTATGCGTCATGCGTTATGCGTTATGCGTTATATGTTATGCGTTATGAGTTATAAGTTATGCGTAATGCGTTATGCGTTATGCGTTATGCGATATGCGTTATGCCTTTTGCGTTATGCGTTATGCGTTATGAGTTTTGCGTTATACGTTATGCGGTATTCGTTATGCATTGTGCATTATGCGTTATGCGTTATGCGTTATGGGTTATGAATTATGCGTTATGCGATATGCGTTATGCCTTTTGCGTTATGCGTTATGCGTTATGCGTTATGCGTTATGCGTTATGCGTTATGCGTTATGCGTTATGAGTTATGCGTTATGCGTTACGCGTTATGCGTTATGCGTTATGCGATATGCGTTATGCGTTATGCGTTATGCGTTATGCGTTATGCGTTATGCGTTATGAGTTATAAGTTATGCGTAATGCGTTATGCGTTATGCGTTATGCGTTATGCGTTATGCGTTGTGCGTTATACGCTTGCGTTATGCCTTATGGGTTATGCGTTATGCGTTATGAATATTGCGTTATACGTTATGTATTATGCGTTATGCCTTACGCGTTATGCGATATGCGTCATGTATCAAGCCTTATGCGTTATGGGTTATGCGTTAACGTTATGCGTTATGCGTTATTGCGTTATGCGTTTTGCGTTATGCGTTATGCGTTATGCGTTATGCTTTATGCGTTATGCTTTATGCGTTATGCGTTATGCGTTATGCGTTATGCGTTATGCGTTACGCCTTTTGCGTTATGCGTTATGCGTTATGAGTTTTGCGTTATACGTTATGCGGTATTCGTTATGCATTGTGCATTATGCGTTATGCGTTATGCGTTATGGGTTATGAATTATGCGTTATGCGATATGCGTTATGCCTTTTGCGTTATGCGTTATGCGTTATGCGTTATGCGTTATGCGTTATTCGTTAACGTTGTGCGTTATGCCTTTTGCGTTATGCGTTATGCGTTATGGGTTATGAATTATGCGTTATGCGATATGCGTTATGCCTTTTGCGTTATGCGTTATGCGTTATGCGTTATGCGTTATGCGTTATGCCTGATGCATTATGCGTTATGCGTTATGAATATTGCGTTATACGTTATGTATTATGCGTTATGCCTTACGCGTTATGCGATATGCGTCATGTATCAAGCCTTATGCGTTATGGGTTATGCGTTAACGTTATGCGTTATGCGTTATTGCGTTATGCGTTTTGCGTTATGCGTTATGCGTTATGCGTTATGCTTTATGCGTTATGCTTTATGCGTTATGCGTTATGCGTTATGCGTTATGCGTTATGCCTTTTGCGTTATGCGTTATGCGTTATGAGTTTTGCGTTATACGTTATGCGGTATTCGTTATGCATTGTGCATTATGCGTTATGCGTTATGCGTTATGGGTTATGAATTATGCGTTATGCGATATGCGTTATGCCTTTTGCGTTATGCGTTATGCGTTATGCGTTATGCGTTATGCGTTATTCGTTAACGTTGTGCGTTATGCCTTTTGCGTTATGCGTTATGCGTTATGGGTTATGAATTATGCGTTATGCGATATGCGTTATGCCTTTTGCGTTATGCGTTATGCGTTATGCGTTATGCGTTATGCGTTATGCGTTAACGTTATGCGTTATGCCTTTTGCGTTATCCGTTATGCGTTTTGCGTTATGCGTTATGCGTTATGCGTTATGCGTTATGCGTTATGCGTTATGCGTTCTGCGTTATGGGTTATGAGTTATGCTTTATGTGTTATGCTTTATGCGTTATGCTTTATGCTTTATGCGTTATGCGTTATGCGTTATGCGTTAACGTTATGCGTTATGCCTTTTGCGTTATGCGTTATGCGTTTTGCGTTATGCGATATGCGTTATGCGTTATGCGTTGTGCGTTGTGCGTTCTCCGTTATGGGTTATGGGTTATGCGTTATGCTTTATGCGTTATGCATTTTGCGTTATGCGTTATGCGTTATGCGTTATGAGTTATAAGTTATGCGTAATGCGTTATGCGTTATGCGTTATGCGTTATGCGTTGTGCGTTATACGCTTGCGTTATGCCTTATGGGTTATGCGTAATGCGTTATGCGTTATGCCTTATGCATTATGCGTTATGCGTTATGAATATTGCGTTATACGTTATGCGGTATTCGTTATGCGTTGTGCATTATGCGTTATGCGTTATGCGTTATGGGTTATGCGTTATGCGTTATGCGTTAACGTTATGCGTTATGCCTTTTGCGTTATCCGTTATGCGTTTTGCGTTATGCGTTATGCGTTATGCGTTATGCGTTATGCGTTATGCGTTATGCGTTATGCGTTATGCGTTGTGCGTTGTGCGTTCTGCGTTATGGGTTATGGGTTATGCGTTATGCTTTATGCGTTATGCATTTTGCGTTATGTGTTATGCGTTATTCGTTATGAGTTATAAGTAATGCGTAATGCGTTATGCGTTATGCGTTATGCATTATGCGTTGTGCATTATGTGTTATGCGTTATGCGTTATGGGTTATGGGTTATGCGTTATGCGTTATGCATTTTGCGTTATGCGCCATGCGTTATGCGTTATGAGTTAAAAGTTATGCGTTATGCGTTATGCGTTATGCGTCATGCGTTATGCGTTATGCGTTATATGTTATGCGTTATGCGTTATGCATTTGGCGTTATGCGCCATGCGTTATGCGTTATGAGTTATAAGTTATGCGTTATGCGTTATGCGTTATGCGTTATACGTTATGCGTTATGCGTTATCCGTTATGCGTTATGCGTTATGCGTTATGCGTTATGCGTTATGCGTTATGCCTTTTGCGTTATGCGTTATGCGTTATGCGTTATGCGTTATGCGTTATGCGTTATGCGTTATGCGTTAACGTTATGCGTTATGCGTTAACGTTATCCGTTATGCGTTTTGCGTTATGCGTTATGCGTTATGCGTTATGCGTTATGCGTTATGCGTTATGCGTTATGCGTTCTGCGTTATGGGTTATGAGTTATGCTTTATGCGTTATGCTTTATGCTTTATGCGTTATGCGTTATGCGTTATGCGTTATGCGTTGTGCGTTGTGCGTTCTGCGTTATGGGTTATGGGTTATGCGTTATGCTTTATGCGTTATGCATTTTGCGTTATGCGTTATGCGTTATGAGTTATAAGTTATGCGTAATGCGTTATGCGTTATGCGTTATGCGTTATGCGTTATGCGTTATGCGTTCTGCGTTATGGGTTATGAGTTATGCTTTATGCGTTATGCTTTATGCGTTATGCTTTATGCTTTATGCGTTATGCGTTATGCGTTATGCGTTATGCGTTATGCGTTATGCCTTTTGCGTTATGCGTCATGAGTTTTGCGTTATACGTTATGCGGTATTCGTTATGCGTTGTGCATTATGCGTTATGCGTTATGCGTTATGCGTTATGGGTTATGATTTATGCGTTATGCGATATGCGTTATGCCTTTTGCGTTATGCGTTATGCGTTATGCGTTAACGTTATGCGTTATGCCTTTTGCGTTATGCGTTATGCGTTATGCGTTTTGCGTTATGCGATATGCGTTATGCGTTATGCGTTATGCGTTGTGCGTTGTGCGTTCTGCGTTATGGGTTATGGGTTATGCGTTATGCTTTATGCGTTATGCAATTTGCGTTATGCGTTATGCGTTATGCGTTATGAGTTATAAGTTATGCGTAATGCGTTATGCGTTATGCGTTATGCGTTATGCGTTATGCGTTGTGCGTTATACGCTTGCGTTATGCCTTTTGGGTTATGCGTAATGCGTTATGCGTTATGCCTTATGCATTATGCGTTATGCGTTATGAATATTGCGTTATACGTTATGTATTATGCGTTATGCCTTATGCGTTATGCGATATGCGTCATGCTTTATGCGTTATGCGTTATGCGTTATGCGATATGCGTTATGCCTTTTGCGTTATGCGTTATGCGTTATGAGTTTTGCGTTATACGTTATGCGGTATTCGTTATGCATTGTGCATTATGCGTTATGCGTTATGCGTTATGGGTTATGAATTATGCGTTATGCGTTATGCGTTATGCGTTATGCGTTATGCGTTATGAGTTATAAGTTATGCGTAATGCGTTGTGCGTTATGCGTTATGCGTTATGCGTTATGCGTTATGCGTTATGCGTTGTGCGTTATACGCTTGCGTTATGCCTTATGGGTTATGCGTAATGCGTTATGCGTTATGCCTTATGCATTATGCGTTATGCGTTATGAATATTGCGTTATACGTTATGTATTATGCGTTATGCCTTACGCGTTATGCGATATGCGTCATGTATCAAGCCTTATGCGTTATGGGTTATGCGTTAACGTTATGCGTTATGCGTTATTGCGTTATGCGTTTTGCGTTATGCGTTATGCGTTATGCGTTATGCTTTATGCGTTATGCTTTATGCGTTATGCGTTATGCGTTATGCGTTATGCGTTATGCCTTTTGCGTTATGCGTTATGAGTTTTGCGTTATACGTTATGCGGTATTCGTTATGCATTGTGCATTATGCGTTATGCGTTATGCGTTATGGGTTATGAATTATGCGTTATGCGATATTCGTTATGCCTTTTGCGTTATGCGTTATGCGTTATGCGTTATGCGTTATGCGTTATGCGTTATTCGTTAACATTGTGCGTTATGCCTTTTGCGTTATGCGTTATGCGTTATGGGTTATGAATTATGCGTTATGCGATATGCGTTATGCCTTTTGCGTTATGCGTTATGCGTTATGCGTTATGCGTTATGCGTTATGCGTTATGCGTTAACGTTATGCGTTATGCCTTTTGCGTCATGCGTTATGCGTTTTGCGTTATGCGTTATGCGTTATGCGTTATGCGTTATGCGTTATGCGTTATGCGTTATGCGTTATGCGTTATGCGTTATGCGTTATGCGTTCTGCGTTATGGGTTATGAGTTATGCTTTATGCGTTATGCTTTATGCGTTATGCTTTATGCTTTATGCGTTATGCGTTATGCGTTAACGTTATGCGTTATGCCTTTTGCGTTATGCGTTATGCGTTTTGCGTTATGCGATATGCGTTATGCGTTATGCGTTGTGCGTTGTGCGTTCTGCGTTATGGGTTATGGGTTATGCGTTATGCTTTATGCGTTATGCATTTTGCGTTATGCGTTATGCGTTATGAGTTATAAGTTATGCGTAATGCGTTATGCGTTATGCGTTATGCGTTAAGCGTTATGCGTTGTGCGTTATACGCTTGCGTTATGCCTTATGGGTTATGCGTAATGCGTTATGCGTTATGCCTTATGCATTATGCGTTATGCGTTATGAATATTGCGTTATACGTTATGCGGTATTCGTTATGCGTTGTGCATTATGCGTTATGCGTTATGCGTTATGGGTTATGAATTATGCGTTATGCGATATGCGATATGCCTTTTGCGTTATGCGTTATGCGTTATGCGTTATGCGTTATGCGTTGTGCGTTGTGCGTTCTGGGTTATGGGTTATGGGTTATGCGTTATGCTTTATGCGTTATGCATTTTGCGTTATGTGTTATGCGTTATTCGTTATGAGTTATAAGTTATGCGTAATGCGTTATGCGTTATGCGTTATGCATTATGCGTTGTGCATTATGTGTTATGCGTTATGCGTTATGGGTTATGGGTTATGGGTTATGAGTTATGCTTTATGCGTTATGCTTTATGCGTTATGCTTTATGCTTTATGCGTTATGCGTTATGCGTTATGCGTTGTGCGTTGTGCGTTCTGCGTTATGGGTTATGGGTTATGCGTTATGCTTTATGCGTTATGCCTTTTGCGTTATGCGTTATGCGTTATGCGTTATGCGTTATGCGTTATGCGTTGTGCGTTATACGCTTGCGTTATGCCTTATGGGTTATGCGTAATGCGTTATGCGTTATGCCTTATGCATTATGCGTTATGCGTTATGAATATTGCGTTATACGTTATGCGGTATTCGTTATGCGTTGTGCATTATGCGTTATGCGTTATGCGTTATGGGTTATGAATTATGCGTTATGCGATATGCGACATGCCTTTTGCGTTATGCGTTATGCGTTATGCGTTATGCGTTATGCGTTATGCGTTAACGTTATGCGTTATGCCTTTTGCGTTATCCGTTATGCGTTTTGCGTTATGCGTTATGCGTTATGCGTTATGTGTTATGCGTTATGCGTTATGCGTTATGCGTTATGCGTTATGCGTTATGCGTTATGCGTTATGGGTTATGAGTTATGCTTTATGCGTTATGCTTTATGCGTTATGCTTTATGCTTTATGCGTTATGCGTTATGCGTTATGCGTTGTGCGTTGTGCGTTCTGCGTTATGGGTTATGGGTTATGCGTTATGCTTTATGCGTTATGCTTTTTGCGTTATGTGTTATGCGTTATTCGTTATGAGTTATAAGTTATGAGTAATGCGTTATGCGTTATGCGTTATGAGTTTTGCGTTATACGTTATGCGGTATTCGTTATGCATTGTGCATTATGCGTTATGCGTTATGCGTTATGGGTTATGAATTATGCGTTATGCGTTATGCGTTATGCGTTATGCGTTATGAGTTATAAGTTATGCGTAATGCGTTATGCGTTATGCGTTATGCGTTATGCGTTATGCGTTATGCGTTGTGCGTTATACGCTTGCGTTATGCCTTATGGGTTATGCGTAATGCGTTATGCGTTATGCCTTATGCATTATGCGTTATGCGTTATGAATATTGCGTTATACGTTATGTATTATGCGTTATGCCTTACGCGTTATGCGATATGCGTCATGTATCAAGCCTTATGCGTTATGGGTTATGCGTTAACGTTATGCGTTATGCGTTATTGCGTTATGCGTTTTGCGTTATGCGTTATGCGTTATGCGTTATGCTTTATGCGTTATGCTTTATGCGTTATGCGTTATGCGTTATGCGTTATGCGTTATGCCTTTTGCGTTATGCGTTATGCGTTATGAGTTTTGCGTTATACGTTATGCGGTATTCGTTATGCATTGTGCATTATGCGTTATGCGTTATGCGTTATGCGTTATGGGTTATGAATTATGCGTTATGCGATATGCGTTATGCCTTTTGCGTTATGCGTTATGCGTTATGCGTTATGCGTTATTCGTTAACGTTGTGCGTTATGCCTTTTGCGTTATGCGTTATGCGTTATGGGTTATGAATTATGCGTTATGCGATATGCGTTATGCCTTTTGCGTTATGCGTTATGCGTTATGCGTTATGCGTTATGCGTTATGCGTTATGCGTTATGCGTTATGCCTTTTGCGTTATGCGTCATGAGTTTTGCGTTATACGTTATGCGGTATTCGTTATGCGTTGTGCATTATGCGTTATGCGTTATGCGTTATGCGTTATGGGTTATGATTTATGCGTTATGCGATATGCGTTATGCCTTTTGCGTTATGCGTTATGCGTTATGCGTTAACGTTATGCGTTATGCCTTTTGCGTTATGCGTTATGCGTTATGCGTTTTGCGTTATGCGATATGCGTTATGCGTTATGCGTTATGCGTTGTGCGTTGTGCGTTCTGCGTTATGGGTTATGGGTTATGCGTTATGCTTTATGCGTTATGCAATTTGCGTTATGCGTTATGCGTTATGCGTTATGAGTTATAAGTTATGCGTAATGCGTTATGCGTTATGCGTTATGCGTTATGCGTTATGCGTTGTGCGTTATACGCTTGCGTTATGCCTTTTGGGTTATGCGTAATGCGTTATGCGTTATGCCTTATGCATTATGCGTTATGCGTTATGAATATTGCGTTATACGTTATGTATTATGCGTTATGCCTTATGCGTTATGCGATATGCGTCATGCTTTATGCGTTATGCGTTATGCGTTATGCGATATGCGTTATGCCTTTTGCGTTATGCGTTATGCGTTATGAGTTTTGCGTTATACGTTATGCGGTATTCGTTATGCATTGTGCATTATGCGTTATGCGTTATGCGTTATGGGTTATGAATTATGCGTTATGCGTTATGCGTTATGCGTTATGCGTTATGCGTTATGCGTTATGAGTTATAAGTTATGCGTAATGCGTTGTGCGTTATGCGTTATGCGTTATGCGTTATGCGTTATGCGTTATGCGTTGTGCGTTATACGCTTGCGTTATGCCTTATGGGTTATGCGTAATGCGTTATGCGTTATGCCTTATGCATTATGCGTTATGCGTTATGAATATTGCGTTATACGTTATGTATTATGCGTTATGCCTTACGCGTTATGCGATATGCGTCATGTATCAAGCCTTATGCGTTATGGGTTATGCGTTAACGTTATGCGTTATGCGTTATTGCGTTATGCGTTTTGCGTTATGCGTTATGCGTTATGCGTTATGCTTTATGCGTTATGCTTTATGCGTTATGCGTTATGCGTTATGCGTTATGCGTTATGCCTTTTGCGTTATGCGTTATGAGTTTTGCGTTATACGTTATGCGGTATTCGTTATGCATTGTGCATTATGCGTTATGCGTTATGCGTTATGGGTTATGAATTATGCGTTATGCGATATTCGTTATGCCTTTTGCGTTATGCGTTATGCGTTATGCGTTATGCGTTATGCGTTATGCGTTATTCGTTAACATTGTGCGTTATGCCTTTTGCGTTATGCGTTATGCGTTATGGGTTATGAATTATGCGTTATGCGATATGCGTTATGCCTTTTGCGTTATGCGTTATGCGTTATGCGTTATGCGTTATGCGTTATGCGTTATGCGTTAACGTTATGCGTTATGCCTTTTGCGTCATCCGTTATGCGTTTTGCGTTATGCGTTATGCGTTATGCGTTATGCGTTATGCGTTATGCGTTATGCGTTATGCGTTATGCGTTATGCGTTATGCGTTATGCGTTCTGCGTTATGGGTTATGAGTTATGCTTTATGCGTTATGCTTTATGCGTTATGCTTTATGCTTTATGCGTTATGCGTTATGCGTTAACGTTATGCGTTATGCCTTTTGCGTTATGCGTTATGCGTTTTGCGTTATGCGATATGCGTTATGCGTTATGCGTTGTGCGTTGTGCGTTCTGCGTTATGGGTTATGGGTTATGCGTTATGCTTTATGCGTTATGCATTTTGCGTTATGCGTTATGCGTTATGAGTTATAAGTTATGCGTAATGCGTTATGCGTTATGCGTTATGCGTTAAGCGTTATGCGTTGTGCGTTATACGCTTGCGTTATGCCTTATGGGTTATGCGTAATGCGTTATGCGTTATGCCTTATGCATTATGCGTTATGCGTTATGAATATTGCGTTATACGTTATGCGGTATTCGTTATGCGTTGTGCATTATGCGTTATGCGTTATGCGTTATGGGTTATGAATTATGCATTATGCGATATGCGATATGCCTTTTGCGTTATGCGTTATGCGTTATGCGTTATGCGTTATGCGTTATGCGTTATGCGTTGTGCGTTGTGCGTTCTGGGTTATGGGTTATGGGTTATGCGTTATGCTTTATGCGTTATGCATTTTGCGTTATGTGTTATGCGTTATTCGTTATGAGTTATAAGTTATGCGTAATGCGTTATGCGTTATGCGTTATGCATTATGCGTTGTGCATTATGTGTTATGCGTTATGCGTTATGGGTTATGGGTTATGGGTTATGAGTTATGCTTTATGCGTTATGCTTTATGCGTTATGCTTTATGCTTTATGCGTTATGCGTTATGCGTTATGCGTTGTGCGTTGTGCGTTCTGCGTTATGGGTTATGGGTTATGCGTTATGCTTTATGCGTTATGCCTTTTGCGTTATGCGTTATGCGTTATGCGTTATGCGTTATGCGTTATGCGTTGTGCGTTATACGCTTGCGTTATGCCTTATGGGTTATGCGTAATGCGTTATGCGTTATGCCTTATGCATTATGCGTTATGCGTTATGAATATTGCGTTATACGTTATGCGGTATTCGTTATGCGTTGTGCATTATGCGTTATGCGTTATGCGTTATGGGTTATGAATTATGCGTTATGCGATATGCGACATGCCTTTTGCGTTATGCGTTATGCGTTATGCGTTATGCGTTATGCGTTATGCGTTAACGTTATGCGTTATGCCTTTTGCGTTATCCGTTATGCGTTTTGCGTTATGCGTTATGCGTTATGCGTTATGCGTTATGCGTTATGCGTTATGCGTTATGCGTTATGCGTTATGCGTTATGCGTTATGCGTTATGGGTTATGAGTTATGCTTTATGCGTTATGCGTTATGCGTTATGCGTTATGCTTTATGCGTTATGCGTTATGCGTTATGCGTTGTGCGTTGTGCGTTCTGCGTTATGGGTTATGGGTTATGCGTTATGCTTTATGCGTTATGCATTTTGCGTTATGTGTTATGCGTTATTCGTTATGAGTTATAAGTTATGAGTAATGCGTTATGCGTTATGCGTTATGAGTTTTGCGTTATACGTTATGCGGTATTCGTTATGCATTGTGCATTATGCGTTATGCGTTATGCGTTATGGGTTATGAATTATGCGTTATGCGTTATGCGTTATGCGTTATGCGTTATGAGTTATAAGTTATGCGTAATGCGTTATGCGTTATGCGTTATGCGTTATGCGTTATGCGTTATGCGTTGTGCGTTATACGCTTGCGTTATGCCTTATGGGTTATGCGTAATGCGTTATGCGTTATGCCTTATGCATTATGCGTTATGCGTTATGAATATTGCGTTATACGTTATGTATTATGCGTTATGCCTTACGCGTTATGCGATATGCGTCATGTATCAAGCCTTATGCGTTATGGGTTATGCGTTAACGTTATGCGTTATGCGTTATTGCGTTATGCGTTTTGCGTTATGCGTTATGCGTTATGCGTTATGCTTTATGCGTTATGCTTTATGCGTTATGCGTTATGCGTTATGCGTTATGCCTTTTGCGTTATGCGTTATGCGTTATGAGTTTTGCGTTATACGTTATGCGGTATTCGTTATGCATTGTGCATTATGCGTTATGCGTTATGCGTTATGCGTTATGGGTTATGAATTATGCGTTATGCGATATGCGTTATGCCTTTTGCGTTATGCGTTATGCGTTATGCGTTATGCGTTATTCGTTAACGTTGTGCGTTATGCCTTTTGCGTTATGCGTTATGCGTTATGGGTTATGAATTATGCGTTATGCGATATGCGTTATGCCTTTTGCGTTATGCGTTATGCGTTATGCGTTATGCGTTATGCGTTATGCGTTATGCGTTATGCGTTAACGTTATGCGTTATGCCTTTTGCGTTATCCGTTATGCGTTTTGCGTTATGCGTTATGCGTTATGCGTTATGCGTTATGCGTTATGCGTTATGCGTTATGCGTTATGCGTTATGCGTTATGCGTTCTGCGTTATGGGTTATGAGTTATGCTTTATGCGTTATGCTTTATGCGTTATGCTTTATGCTTTATGCGTTATGCGTTATGCGTTAACGTTATGCGTTATGCCTTTTGCGTTATGCGTTATGCGTTTTGCGTTATGCGATATGCGTTATGCGTTATGCGTTGTGCGTTGTGCGTTCTGCGTTATGGTTTATGGGTTATGCGTTATGCTTTATGCGTTATGCATTTTGCGTTATGCGTTATGCGTTATGCGTTATGAGTTATAAGTTATGCGTTATGCGTTATGCGTTATGCGTTATGCGTTATGCGTTATGCGTTATGCGTTATGCGTTATGCGTTATGCGTTATGCGTTATGCGTTATGCGTTGTGCGTTATACGCTTGCGTTATGCCTTATGGGTTATGCGTAATGCGTTATGCGTTACGCCTTATGCATTATGCGTTATGCGTTATGAATATTGCGTTATACGTTATGCGGTATTCGTTATGCGTTGTTCATTATGCGTTATGCGTTATGCGTTATGGGTTATGAATTATGCGTTATGCGATATGCGATATGCCTTTTGCGTTATGCGTTATGCGTTATGCGTTATGCGTTATGCGTTAACGTTATGCGTTATGCTTTATGCGTTATGCGTTATGAGTTATACGTAATGCGTTATGCGTTATGCGTTATGCGTTATGCTTTTGCGTTATGCGCCATGCGTTAAGCGTTATGAGTTATAAGTTATGTGTTATGCGCCATGCGTTATGCGTTATGAGTTATAAGTTATGCGTTATGCGTTATGCGTTATGCGTTATGCGTTATGCGTTATGCGTTATGCGTTATGCGTTATGCTTTATGCGTTATTCGTTATGAGTTATGAGTTATAAGTTATGCGTTATGCGTTATGGGTTATGCGTTAGGCGTTGTGCATTATGCGTTATGCGTTGTGCGTTATGCGTTATGGGTTATTGGTTATGTGTTATGCGTTATGCGTTATGTGTTATACGTTTGCGTTATGCGTTAGGCGTTATGCGTTACGCTATATGCGTTATGCGTTATGCGTTATGCGTTTTGCGTTATACGTTATGCGTTATTCGTTATGCGTTGTGCGTTATGCATTTTGCGTTATGCGTTATGCGTTATGCGTTATGCGTTATGCATTATGCGTTGTGAATTATGTGTTATGCTTTATGCGTTATGGGTTATGGGTTATGCGTCATGCGTTATGCATTTTGCGTTATGCGCCATGCGTTATGCGTTATGAGTTATGCGTTATGCGTTATGCGTTATGCGTTATGCGTTATGCGTTATGCGTTATGCGTTATGCGTTATGCGTTATGCGTTATGCGTTATTCGTTATGAGTTATGGGTTATGCGTTATGCGTTATGCGTTATGCTTTATGCGTTACGCGTTATGCGTTATGCGTTATGTGTTATACGTTTGCGTTATGCGTTAGGCGTTATGCGTTATGCGTTAGGCGTTGTGCATTATGCATTATGCGTTGTGCATTATGCGTTATGCGTTATGGGTTATGTTTTATGCGTTATGCGATAGGCGTTATGCGTTATGCGTTATGTGTTATACGTTTGCGTTATGCGTTAGGCGTTATGCGTTATGCTTTATGCGTTATGCGTTATGCGTTATGCGTTATGCGTTATGCGTTATGCGTTATGCGTTATGCGTAGTGCATTATGCGTTATGCGTTGTACGTTATGCGTTATGGGTTATGGGTTATGTTTTATGCGTTATGCGTTATGCGTTATGCGTTATGCGTTATGCGTTCTGCGTTATGGGTTATGAGTTATGTTTTATGCGTTATGCTTTATGCGTTATGCTTTATGCTTTATGCGTTATGCGTTATGCGTTTTGCGTTATGCGTTATGCGTTATGCGTTATGCGTTATGGCTTTTGCGTTATGCGTTATGAGTTTTGCGTTATACGTTTTGCGTTATGCGATATGCGTTATGCGTTATGCGTTGTGCGTTGTGCGTTCTGCGTTATGGGTTATGGGTTATGCGTTATGCGTTATGCGTTATGCGTTATGCGTTATGCGTTATGCGTTATGCGTTATGCGTTATGCTTTTGCGTTATGCGCCATGCGTTATGCGTTATGAGTTATAAGTTATGTGTTATGCGCCATGCGTTATGCGTTATGAGTTATAAGTTATGTGTTATGCGCCATGCGTTATGCGTTATGAGTTATAAGTTATGCGTTATGCGTTATGCGTTATGCGTTATGCGTTATGCGTTATGCTTTATGCGTTATTCGTTATGTGTTATACGTTTGCGTTATGCGTTAGGCGTTATACGTTACGCTATATGCGTTATGCGTTATGCGTTATGCGTTTTGCGTTATACGTTATGCGGTATTCGTTATGCGTTGTGCGTTATCCATGTTGCGTTATGCGTTATGCGGTATTCGTTATGAGTTATAAGTTATGCGTAATGCGTTATGCGTTATGCGTTATGCATTATGCGTTGTGAATTATGTGTTATGCGTTATGCGTTATGGGTTATGGGTTATGCGTTATGCATTTTGCGTTATGCGCCATGCGTTATGCGTTATGAGTTATAAGTTATGCGTTATGCGTTATGGGTTATGCGTTAACGTTATGCGTTATGCGTTATTGCGTTATGCGTTTTGCGTTATGCGTTATGCGCTTATGCGTTATGCGTTATGCGTTATGCGTTATGCGTTATGCGTTATGCGTTATGCGTTATGCGTTATGCGTTTTGCGTTATGCGTTATTCGTTATGAGTTATGGGTTATGCGTTATGCGTTATGCGTTATGCTTTATGCGTTATGCCTTTTGCGTTATGCGTTATGCGTTTTGCGTTATGCGATATGCGTTATGCGTTATGCGTTGTGCGTTCTGCGTTATGGGTTATGGGTTATGCGTTATGCTTTATGCGTTATGCATTTTGCGTTATGCGTTATGCGTTATGCGTTATGAGTTATAAGTTATGCGTTATGCGTTCTGCGTTATGGGTTATGAGTTATGCTTTATGCGTTATGCTTTATGCGTTATGCTTTATGCATTATGCGTTATGCGTTATGCGTTATGCGTTAACGTTATGCGTTATGCCTTTTGCGTTATGCGTTATGCGTTTTGCGTTATGCGATATGCGTTATGCGTTATGCGTTGTGCGTTGTGCGTTCTGCGTTATGGGTTATGGGTTATGCGTTATGCTTTATGCGTTATGCATTTTGCGTTATGCGTTATGCGTTATGCGTTATGCGTTATGCGTTATGCGTTATGCGTTATGCGTTATGCGTTATGCGTTATGCGTTATGCGTTATGCGTTTTGCGTTGTGCGTTATACGCTTGCGTTATGCCTTATGGGTTATGCGTAATGCGTTATGCGTTACGCCTTATGCATTATGCGTTATGCGTTATGAATATTGCGTTATACGTTATGCGGTATTCGTTATGCGTTGTTCATTATGCGTTATGCGTTATGCGTTATGGGTTATGAATTATGCGTTATGCGATATGCGATATGCCTTTTGCGTTATGCGTTATGCGTTATGCGTTATGCGTTATGCGTTATGCGTTAACGTTATGCGTTATGCTTTATGCGTTATGCGTTATGAGTTATACGTAATGCGTTATGCGTTATGCGTTATGCGTTATGCTTTTGCGTTATGCGCCATGCGTCATGCGTTATGAGTAATAAGTTATGTGTTATGCGCCATGCGTTATGCGTTATGAGTTATAAGTTATGCGTTATGCGTTATGCGTTATGCGTTATGCGTTATGCGTTATGCGTTATGCGTTATGCGTTATGCTTTATGCGTTATTCGTTATGAGTTATGAGTTATAAGTTATGCGTTATGCGTTATGCGTTATGCGTTATGCGTTATGCGTTATGCGTTATGCGTTATGCGTTATGCGTTATGCGTTATGCGTTATGCGTTCTGCGTTATGGGTTATGAGTTATGCTTTATGCGTTATGCTTTATGCGTTATGCTTTATGCTTTATGCGTTATGCGTTATGCGTTAACGTTATGCGTTATGCCTTTTGCGTTATGCGTTATGCGTTTTGCGTTATGCGATATGCGTTATGCGTTATGCGTTGTGCGTTGTGCGTTCTGCGTTATGGGTTATGGGTTATGCGTTATGCTTTATGCGTTATGCATTTTGCGTTATGCGTTATGCGTTATGAGTTATAAGTTATGCGTAATGCGTTATGCGTTATGCGTTATGCGTTAAGCGTTATGCGTTGTGCGTTATACGCTTGCGTTATGCCTTATGGGTTATGCGTAATGCGTTATGCGTTATGCCTTATGCATTATGCGTTATGCGTTATGAATATTGCGTTATACGTTATGCGGTATTCGTTATGCGTTGTGCATTATGCGTTATGCGTTATGCGTTATGGGTTATGAATTATGCGTTATGCGATATGCGATATGCCTTTTGCGTTATGCGTTATGCGTTATGCGTTATGCGTTGTGCGTTGTGCGTTCTGGGTTATGGGTTATGGGTTATGCGTTATGCTTTATGCGTTATGCATTTTGCGTTATGTGTTATGCGTTATTCGTTATGAGTTATAAGTTATGCGTAATGCGTTATGCGTTATGCGTTATGCATTATGCGTTGTGCATTATGTGTTATGCGTTATGCGTTATGGGTTATGGGTTATGGGTTATGAGTTATGCTTTATGCGTTATGCTTTATGCGTTATGCTTTATGCTTTATGCGTTATGCGTTATGCGTTATGCGTTGTGCGTTGTGCGTTCTGCGTTATGGGTTATGGGTTATGCGTTATGCTTTATGCGTTATGCCTTTTGCGTTATGCGTTATGCGTTATGCGTTATGCGTTATGCGTTATGCGTTGTGCGTTATACGCTTGCGTTATGCCTTATGGGTTATGCGTAATGCGTTATGCGTTATGCCTTATGCATTATGCGTTATGCGTTATGAATATTGCGTTATACGTTATGCGGTATTCGTTATGCGTTGTGCATTATGCGTTATGCGTTATGCGTTATGGGTTATGAATTATGCGTTATGCGATATGCGACATGCCTTTTGCGTTATGCGTTATGCGTTATGCGTTATGCGTTATGCGTTATGCGTTAACGTTATGCGTTATGCCTTTTGCGTTATCCGTTATGCGTTTTGCGTTATGCGTTATGCGTTATGCGTTATGCGTTATGCGTTATGCGTTATGCGTTATGCGTTATGCGTTATGCGTTATGCGTTATGCGTTATGGGTTATGAGTTATGCTTTATGCGTTATGCTTTATGCGTTATGCTTTATGCTTTATGCGTTATGCGTTATGCGTTGTGCGTTGTGCGTTCTGCGTTATGGGTTATGGGTTATGCGTTATGCTTTATGCGTTATGCTTTTTGCGTTATGTGTTATGCGTTATTCGTTATGAGTTAAAAGTTATGAGTAATGCGTTATGCGTTATGCGTTATGAGTTTTGCGTTATACGTTATGCGGTATTCGTTATGCATTGTGCATTATGCGTTATGCGTTATGCGTTATGGGTTATGAATTATGCGTTATGCGTTATGCGTTATGCGTTATGCGTTATGCGTTATGAGTTATAAGTTATGCGTAATGCGTTATGCGTTATGCGTTATGCGTTATGCGTTATGCGTTATGCGTTATGCGTTGTGCGTTATACGCTTGCGTTATGCCTTATGGGTTATGCGTAATGCGTTATGCGTTATGCCTTATGCATTATGCGTTATGCGTTATGAATATTGCGTTATACGTTATGTATTATGCGTTATGCCTTACGCGTTATGCGATATGCGTCATGTATCAAGCCTTATGCGTTATGGGTTATGCGTTAACGTTATGCGTTATGCGTTATTGCGTTATGCGTTTTGCGTTATGCGTTATGCGTTATGCGTTATGCGTTATGCTTTATGCGTTATGCTTTATGCGTTATGCGTTATGCGTTATGCGTTATGCGTTATGCCTTTTGCGTTATGCGTTATGCGTTATGAGTTTTGCGTTATACGTTATGCGGTATTCGTTATGCATTGTGCATTATGCGTTATGCGTTATGCGTTATGCGTTATGGGTTATGAATTATGCGTTATGCGATATGCGTTATGCCTTTTGCGTTATGCGTTATGCGTTATGCGTTATGCGTTATGCGTTATTCGTTAACGTTGTGCGTTATGCCTTTTGCGTTATGCGTTATGCGTTATGGGTTATGAATTATGCGTTATGCGATATGCGTTATGCCTTTTGCGTTATGCGTTATGCGTTATGCGTTATGCGTTATGCGTTGTGCGTTATGCGTTAACGTTATGCGTTATGCCTTTTGCGTTATCCGTTATGCGTTTTGCGTTATGCGTTATGCGTTATGCGTTATGCGTTATGCGTTATGCGTTATGCGTTATGCGTTATGCGTTATGCGTTATGCGTTATGCGTTATGCGTTCTGCGTTATGGGTTATGAGTTATGCTTTATGCGTTATGCTTTATGCGTTATGCTTTATGCTTTATGCGTTATGCGTTATGCGTTAACGTTATGCGTTATGCCTTTTGCGTTATGCGTTATGCGTTATGCGTTATGCGATATGCGTTTTGCGTTATGCGTTGTGCGTTGTGCGTTCTGCGTTATGGTTTATGGGTTATGCGTTATGCTTTATGCGTTATGCATTTTGCGTTATGCGTTATGCGTTATGCGTTATGAGTTATAAGTTATGCGTTATGCGTTATGCGTTATGCGTTATGCGTTATGCGTTATGCGTTATGCGTTATGCGTTATGCGTTATGCGTTATGCGTTATGCGTTATGCGTTATGCGTTATGCGTTATGCGTTGTGCGTTATACGCTTGCGTTATGCCTTATGGGTTATGCGTAATGCGTTATGCGTTACGCCTTATGCATTATGCGTTATGCGTTATGAATATTGCGTTATACGTTATGCGGTATTCGTTATGCGTTGTTCATTATGCGTTATGCGTTATGCGTTATGGTTTATGAATTATGCGTTATGCGATATGCGATATGCCTTTTGCGTTATGCGTTATGCGTTATGCGTTATGCGTTATGCGTTAACGTTATGCGTTATGCTTTATGCGTTATGCGTTATGAGTTATACGTAATGCGTTATGCGTTATGCGTTATGCGTTATGCTTTTGCGTTATGCGCCATGCGTTATGCGTTATGAGTTATAAGTTATGTGTTATGCGCCATGCGTTATGCGTTATGAGTTATAAGTTATGCGTTATGCGTTATGCGTTATGCGTTATGCGTTATGCGTTATGCGTTATGCGTTATGCGTTATGCGTTATGCTTTATGCGTTATTCGTTATGAGTTATGAGTTATAAGTTATGCGTTATGCGTTATGCGTTATGCGTTAGGCGTTGTGCATTATGCGTTATGCGTTGTGCGTTATGCGTTATGGGTTATTGGTTATGTGTTATGCGTTATGCGTTATGTGTTATACGTTTGCGTTATGCGTTAGGCGTTATGCGTTACGCTATATGCGTTATGCGTTATGCGTTATGCGTTTTGCGTTATACGTTATGCGTTATTCGTTATGCGTTGTGCGTTATGCATTTTGCGTTATGCGTTATGCGTTATGCGTTATGCGTTATGCATTATGCGTTGTGAATTATGTGTTATGCTTTATGCGTTATGGGTTATGGGTTATGCGTCATGCGTTATGCATTTTGCGTTATGCGCCATGAGTTATGCGTTATGAGTTATGCGTTATGCGTTATGCGTTGTGCATTTTGCGTTATGCGCCATGCGTTATGCGTTATGCGTTATGCGTTATGCGTTATGCGTTATTCGTTATGAGTTATGCGTTATGCGTTATGCGTTATGCGTTATGCTTTATGCGTTACGCGTTATGCGTTATGCGTTATGTGTTATACGTTTGCGTTATGCGTTAGGCGTTATGCGTTATGCGTTAGGCGTTGTGCATTATGCATTATGCGTTGTGCATTATGCGTTATGCGTTATGGGTTATGTTTTATGCGTTATGCGATAGGCGTTATGCGTTATGCGTTATGTGTTATACGTTTGCGTTATGCGTTATGCGTTATGCGTTATGCTTTATGCGTTATGCGTTATGCGTTATGCGTTATGCGTTATGCGTTATGCGTTATGCGTAGTGAATTATGCGTTATGCGTTGTGCGTTATGCGTTATGGGTTATGGGTTATGTTTTATGCGTTATGCGTTATGCGTTATGCGTTATGCGTTATGCGTTCTGCGTTATGGGTTATGAGTTATGCTTTATGCGTTATGCTTTATGCGTTATGCTTTATGCTTTATGCGTTATGCGTTATGCGTTTTGCGTTATGCGTTATGCGTTATGCGTTATGCGTTATGCCTTATGCGTTATGCGTTATGAGTTTTGCGTTATACGTTTTGCGTTATGCGATATGCGTTATGCGTTATGCGTTGTGCGTTGTGCGTTCTGCGTTATGGGTTATGGGTTATGCGTTATGCGTTATGCGTTATGCGTTATGCGTTATGCGTTATGCGTTATGCGTTATGCGTTATGCTTTTGCGTTATGCGCCATGCGTTATGCGTCATGAGTTATAAGTTATGTGTTATGCGCCATGCGTTATGCGTTATGAGTTATAAGTTATGTGTTATGCGCCATGCGTTATGCGTTATGAGTTATAAGTTATGCGTTATGCGTTATGCGTTATGCGTTATGCGTTATGCGTTATGCTTTATGCGTTATTCGTTATGTGTTATACGTTTGCGTTATGCGTTAGGCGTTATACGTTACGCTATATGCGTTATGCGTTATGCGTTATGCGTTATGCGTTATGCGTTATACGTTATGCGGTATTCGTTATGCGTTGTGCGTTATGCATGTTGCGTTATGCGTTATGCGGTATTCGTTATGAGTTATAAGTTATGCGTAATGCGTTATGCGTTATGCGTTATGCATTATGCGTTGTGAATTATGTGTTATGCGTTATGCGTTATGGGTTATGGGTTATGCGTTATGCATTTTGCGTTATGCGCCATGCGTTATGCGTTATGAGTTATAAGTTATGCGTTATGCGTTATGGGTTATGCGTTAACGTTATGCGTTATGCGTTATTGCGTTATGCGTTTTGCGTTATGCGTTATGCGCTTATGCGTTATGCGTTATGCGTTATGCGTTATGCGTTATGCGTTATGCGTTATGCGTTATGCGTTATGCGTTATGCGTTATGCGTTATTCGTTATGAGTTATGGGTTATGCGTTATGCGTTATGCGTTATGCTTTATGCGTTATGCCTTTTGCGTTATGCGTTATGCGTTTTGCGTTATGCGATATGCGTTATGCGTTATGCGTTGTGCGTTGTGCGTTCTGCGTTATGGGTTATGGGTTATGCGTTATGCGTTATGCGTTATGCATTTTGCGTTATGCGTTATGCGTTATGCGTTATGAGTTATAAGTTATGCGTTATGCGTTCTGCGTTATGGGTTATGAGTTATGCTTTATGCGTTATGCTTTATGCGTTATGCTTTATGCATTATGCGTTATGCGTTATGCGTTATGCGTTAACGTTATGCGTTATGCCTTTTGCGTTATGCGTTATGCGTTTTGCGTTATGCGATATGCGTTATGCGTTATGCGTTGTGCGTTGTGCGTTCTGCGTTATGGGTTATGGGTTATGCGTTATGCTTTATGCGTTATGCATTTTGCGTTATGCGTTATGCGTTATGCGTTATGGGTTATAAGTTATGCGTTATGCGTTATGCGTTATGCGTTATGCGTTATGCGTTATGCGTTTTGCGTTGTGCGTTATACGCTTGCGTTATGCCTTATGGGTTATGCGTAATGCGTTATGCGTTACGCCTTATGCATTATGCGTTATGCGTTATGAATATTGCGTTATACGTTATGCGGTATTCGTTATGCGTTGTTCATTATGCGTTATGCGTTATGCGTTATGGGTTATGAATTATGCGTTATGCGATATGCGATATGCCTTTTGCGTTATGCGTTATGCGTTATGCGTTATGCGTTATGCGTTAACGTTATGCGTTATGCTTTATGCGTTATGCGTTATGAGTTATACGTAATGCGTTATGCGTTATGCGTTATGCGTTATGCTTTTGCGTTATGCGCCATGCGTCATGCGTTATGAGTAATAAGTTATGTGTTATGCGCCATGCGTTATGCGTTATGAGTTATAAGTTATGCGTTATGCGTTATGCGTTATGCGTTATGCGTTATGCGTTATGCGTTATGCGTTATGCGTTATGCGTTATGCTTTATGCGTTATTCGTTATGAGTTATGAGTTATAAGTTATGCGTTATGCGTTATGCGTTATGCGTTAGGCGTTTTGCATTATGCGTTATGCGTTGTGCGTTATTCGTTATGGGTTATTGGTTATGTGTTATGCGTTATGCGTTATGTGTTATACGTTTGCGTTATGCGTTAGGCGTTATGCGTTACGCTATATGCGTTATGCGTTATGCGTTATGCGTTTTGCGTTATACGTTATGCGTTATTCGTTATGCGTTGTGCGTTATGCATTTTGCGTTATGCGTTATGCGTTATTCGTTATGAGTTATAAGTTATGCGTAATGCGTTATGCGTTATGCGTTATGCATTATGCGTTGTGAATTATGTGTTATGCTTTATGCGTTATGGGTTATGGGTTATGCGTCATGCGTTATGCATTTTGCGTTATGCGCCATGCGTTATGCGTTATGAGTTATGCGTTATGCGTTATGCGTTATGCGTTATGCGTTATGCGTTATGCGTTATGCGTTATGCGTTATGCGTTATGCGTTATGCGTTATGCGTTATTCGTTATGAGTTATGGGTTATGCGTTATGCGTTATGCGTTATGCGTTATGCGTTACGCGTTATGCGTTATGCGTTATGTGTTATACGTTTGCGTTATGCGTTAGGCGTTATGCGTTATGCGTTAGGCGTTGTGCATTATGCGTTATGCGTTGTGCATTATGCGTTATGCGTTATGGGTTATGTTTTATGCGTTATGCGATAGGCGTTATGCGTTATGCGTTATGTGTTATACGTTTGCGTTATGCGTTAGGCGTTATGCGTTATGCTTTATGCGTTATGCGTTATGCGTTATGCGTTATGCGTTATGCGTTATGCGTTATGCGTTATGCGTTATGCGTAGTGCATTATGCGTTATGCGTTGTGCGTTATGCGTTATGGGTTATGGGTTATGTTTTATGCGTTATGCGTTATGCGTTATGCGTTATGCGTTATGCGTTCTGCGTTATGGGTTATGAGTTATGCTTTATGCGTTATGCTTTATGCGTTATGCTTTATGCTTTATGCGTTATGCGTTATGCGTTTTGCGTTATGCGTTATGCGTTATGCGTTATGCGTTATGCCTTTTGCGTTATGCGTTATGAGTTTTGCGTTATACGTTTTGCGTTATGCGATATGCGTTATGCGTTATGCGTTGTGCGTTGTGCGTTCTGCGTTATGGGTTATGGGTTATGCGTTATGCGTTATGCGTTATGCGTTATGCGTTATGCGTTATGCGTTATGCGTTATGCGTTATGCGTTATGCTTTTGCGTTATGCGCCATGCGTTATGCGTCATGAGTTATAAGTTATGCGTTATGCGTTATGCGTTATGCGTTATGCGTTATGCGTTATGCGTTATGCTTTATGCGTTATTCGTTATGTGTTATACGTTTGCGTTATGCGTTAGGCGTTATACGTTTCGCTATATGCGTTATGCGTTATGCGTTATGCGTTTTGCGTTATACGTTATGCGGTATTCGTTATGCGTTGTGCGTTATGCATGTTGCGTTATGCGTTATGCGGTATTCGTTATGAGTTATAAGTTATGCGTAATGCGTTATGCGTTATGCGTTATGCATTATGCGTTGTGAATTATGTGTTATGCGTTATGCGTTATGGGTTATGGATTATGCGTTATGCATTTTGCGTTATGCGCCATGCGTTATGCGTTATGAGTTATAAGTTATGCGTTATGCGTTATGGGTTATGCGTTAACGTTATGCGTTATGCGTTATTGCGTTATGCGTTTTGCGTTATGCGTTATGCGTTATGCGTTATGCGTTATGCGTTATGCGTTATGCGTTATGCGTTATGCGTTATGCGTTATGCGTTATGCGTTATGCGTTATGCGTTATGCGTTATTCGTTATGAGTTATGGGTTATGCGTTATGCGTTATGCGTTATGCTTTATGCGTTATGCTTTATGCTTTATGCGTTATGCGTTATGCGTTATGCGTTATGCGTTATGCGTTATGCGTTATGCCTTTTGCGTTATGCGTCATGAGTTTTGCGTTATACGTTATGCGGAATTCGTTATGCGTTGTGCATTATGCGTTATGCGGTATGGGTTATGTTTTATGCGTTATGTGATAGGCGTTATGCGTTAGGCGTTATGCTTTACGCGTTATGCGTTATGCGTTATGTGTTATACGTTTGCGTTATGCGTTAGGCGTTGTGCGTTATGCGTTAGGCGTTGTGCATTATGCGTTATGCGTTGTGCATTATGCGTTATGCGTTATGGGTTATGTTTTATGCGTTATGCGATAGGCGTTATGCGTTATGCGTTATGTGTTATACGTTTGCGTTATGCGTTAGGCGTTATGCGTAGTGCATTATGCGTTATGCGTTATGCGTTATGCGTTATGCGTTATGCGTTATGCGTTATGCGTTATGCGTTATGCGTTATGCGTTATGGGTTATGTTTTATGCGTTATGCGATAGGCGTTATGCGTTAAGCGTAATGCTTTACGCGTTATGCGTTATGCGTTATGTGTTATACGTTTGCGTTATGCGTTAGGCGTTATGCGTTATGCTTTATGCGTTATGCGTTATGCGTTATGCGTTATGGGTTATGCCTTTTGCGTTATGAGTTATGCGTCATGCGTTTTGCGTTATACGTTATGCGTTATGCGTTTTGCGTTATAGGTTGTGCGATATCCGTTATGCGTTATGCGTGATGCGTTTTGCTTTATGCGTTATGCGTTATGAGTTATACGTAATGCGTTATGCGTTATGCGTTATGCGTTTTGCGTTATGGGTTATGGTTTATGCGTTATGCTTTATGCGTTATGCTTTATGCGTTATGCGTTATGCGTTATGCGTTATGCGTTATGCGTTATGCCTTTTGCGTTATGCGTTATGCGTTATGAGTTTTGCGTTATACGTTATGCGGTATTCGTTATGCGTTGTGCATTATGCGTTATGCGTTATGCGTTATGGGTTATGAATTATGCGTTATGCGATATGCGTTATGCCTTTTGCGTTATGCGTTATGCGTTATGCGTTATGCGTTATGCGTTATGCGTTATGCGTTATGCGTTAACGTTATGCGTTATGCCTTTTGCGTTATCCGTTATGCGTTTTGCGTTATGCGTTATGCGTTATGCGTTATGCGTTATGCGTTATGCGTTATGCGTTATGCGTTATGCGTTGTGCGTTGTGCGTTCTGGGTTATGGGTTATGGGTTATGGGTTATGCGTTATGCTTTATGCGTTATGCATTTTGCGTTATGTGTTATGCGTTATTCGTTATGAGTTATAAGTTATGCGTAATGCGTTATGCGTTATGCGTTATGCATTATGCGTTGTGCATTATGTGGTATGCGTTATGCGTTATGGGTTATGGGTTATGCGTTATGCGTTATGCATTTTGTGTTATGCGCCATGCGTTATGCGTTATGAGTTATAAGTTATGCGTTATGCGTTATGCGTTATGCGTCATGCGTTATGCGTTATGCGTTATGCGTTATGCGTTATGCGTTATGCGTTATGCGTTATGCGTTATGCGTTATGCGTTATGCGTTATTCGTTATGAGTTATGGGTTATGCGTTATGCGTTATGCGTTATGCTTTATGCGTTATGCTTTATGCTTTATGCGTTATGCGTCATGAGTTTTGCGTTATACGTTATGCGGTATTCGTTATGCGTTCTGCGTTATGGGTTATGAGTTATGCTTTATGCGTTATGCGTTATGCTTTATGCTTTATGCGTTATGCGTTATGCGTTATGCGTTATGCGTTTTGCGTTATGCGTTATGCGTTATGCGTTATGCGTTGTGCGTTATACGCTTGCGTTATGCCTTATGGGTTATGCGTAATGCGTTATGCGTTATGCCTTATGCATTATGCGTTATGCGTTATGAATATTGCGTTATACGTTATGTATTATGCGTTATGCCTTATGCGTTATGCGATATGCGTCATGTATCAAGCCTTATGCGTTATGGGTTATGCGTTAACGTTATGCGTTATGCGTTATTGCGTTATGCGTTCTGCGTTATGGGTTATGAGTTATGCTTTATGCGTTATGCTTTATGCGTTATGCGTTATGCTTTATGCTTTATGCGTTATGCGTTATGCGTTATGCGTTATGCGTTATGTCTTTTGCGTTATGCGTCATGAGTTTTGCGTTATAAGTTATGCGTTATGCGTTATGCGTTATGCGTTGTGCATTATGCGTTATGCGGTTTGGGTTATGTTTTATGCGTTATGCGATAGGCGTTATACGTTAAGCGTAATGCTTTACGCGTTATGCGTTATGCGTTATGTGTTATACGTTTGCGTTATGCGTTAGGCGTTATGCGTTATGCGTTATGCGTTATGCGTTATGCGTTATGCGTTATGCGTTATGCGTTATGCCTTTTGCGTTATGAGTTATGCGTCATGCGTTTTGCGTTATACGTTATGCGTTATGCGTTTTGCGTTATAGGTTATGCGATATGCGTTATGCGTTATGCGTGATGCGTTTTGCTTTATGCGTTATGCGTTATGAGTTATACGTAATGCGTTATGCGTTATGCGTTATGCGTTTTGCGTTATGGGTTATGGTTTATGCGTTATGCTTTATGCGTTATGCTTTATGCGTTATGCGTTATGCGTTATGCGTTATGCGTTATGCGTTATGCGTTATGCCTTTTGCGTTATGCGTTATGCGTTATGAGTTTTGCGTTATACGTTATGCGGTATTCGTTATGCGTTGTGCATTATGCGTTATGCGTTATGCGTTATGGGTTATGAATTATGCGTTATGCGATATGCGTTATGCCTTTTGCGTTATGCGTTATGCGTTATGCGTTATGCGTTATGCGTTATGCGTTATGCGTTAACGTTATGCGTTATGCCTTTTGCGTTATCCGTTATGCGTTTTGCGTTATGCGTTATGCGTTATGCGTTATGCGTTATGCGTTATGCGTTATGCGTTATGCGTTATGCGTTATGCGTTATGCGTTATGCGTTATGCGTTGTGCGTTGTGCGTTCTGCGTTATGGGTTATGGGTTATGCGTTATGCTTTATGCGTTATGCATTTTGCGTTATGTGTTATGCGTTATTCGTTATGAGTTATAAGTTATGCGTAATGCGTTATGCGTTATGCGTTATGCATTATGCGTTGTGCATTATGTGTTATGCGTTATGCGTTATGGGTTATGGGTTATGCGTTATGCTTTATGCGTTATGCTTTATGCGTTATGCGTTATGCGTTATGCGTTATGCGTTATGCGTTATGCGTTATGCCTTTTGCGTTATGCGTTATGCGTTATGAGTTTTGCGTTATACGTTATGCGGTATTCGTTATGCGTTGTGCATTATGCGTTATGCGTTATGCGTTATGGGTTATGAGTTATGCGTTATGCGATATGCGTTATGCTTTATGCGTTATGCGTTATGCGTTATGCGTTATGCGTGATGCGTTTTGCTTTATGCGTTATGCGTTATGAGTTATACGTAATGCGTTATGCGTTATGCGTTATGCGTTTTGCGTTATGGGTTATGGTTTATGCGTTATGCTTTATGCGTTATGCTTTATGCGTTATGCGTTATGCGTTATGCGTTATGCGTTATGCGTTATGCCTTTTGCGTTATGCGTTATGCGTTATGAGTTTTGCGTTATACGTTATGCGGTATTCGTTATGCGTTGTGCATTATGCGTTATGCGTTATGCGTTATGGGTTATGAATTATGCGTTATGCGATATGCGTTATGCCTTTTGCGGTATGCGTTATGCGTTATGCGTTATGCGTTATGCGTTATGCGTTAACGTTATGCGTTATGCCTTTTGCGTTATCCGTTATGCGTTTTGCGTTATGCGTTATGCGTTATGCGTTATGCGTTATGCGTTATGCGTTATGCGTTATGCGTTATGCGTTATGCGTTGTGCGTTGTGCGTTCTGCGTTATGGGTTATGGGTTATGCGTTATGCTTTATGCGTTATGCATTTTGCGTTATGTGTTATGCGTTATTCGTTATGAGTTATAAGTTATGCGTAATGCGTTATGCGTTATGCGTTATGCATTATGCGTTGTGCATTATGTGTTATGCGTTATGCGTTATGGGTTATGAGTTATGCGTTATGCGTTATGCATTTTGTGTTATGCGCCATGCGTTATGCGTTATGAGTTATAAGTTATGCGTTATGCATTATGCGTTATGCGTCATGCGTTATGCGTAATGCGTTATGCGTTATGCGTTATGCGTTATGCGTTATGCGTTATGCGTTATGCGTTATGCGTTATGCGTTATGCGTTATGCGTTATTCGTTATGAGTTATGGGTTATGCGTTATGCGTTATGCGTTATGCTTTATGCGTTATGCTTTATGCTTTATGCGTTATGCGTCATGAGTTTTGCGTTATACGTTATGCGGTATTCGTTATGCGTTCTGCGTTATGGGTTATGAGTTATGCTTTATGCGTTATGCGTTATGCTTTATGCTTTATGCGTTATGCGTTATGCGTTATGCTTTATGCGTTATGCATTTTGCGTTATGCGTTATGCGTTATGCGTTATGAGTTATAAGTTATGCGTAATGCGTTATGCGTTATGCGTTATGCGTTATACGTTATGCGTTGTGCGTTATACGCTTGCGTTATGCCTTATGGGTTATGCGTAATGCGTTATGCGTTATGCCTTATGCGTTATGCGTTATGCGTTATACGTTATGCGTTGTGCGTTATACGCTTGCGTTATGCCTTATGGGTTATGCGTAATGCGTTATGCGTTATGCCTTATGCATTATGCGTTATGCGTTATGAATATTGCGTTATACGTTATGTATTATGCGTTATGCCTTATGCGTTATGCGATATGCGTCATGTATCAAGCCTTATGCGTTATGGGTTATGCGTTAACGTTATGCGTTATGCGTTATTGCGTTATGCTTTATGCGTTATGCTTTATGCGTTATGCGTTATGCTTTATGCTTTATGCGTTATGCGTTATGCGTTATGCGTTATGCGTTATGTCTTTTGCGTTATGCGTCATGAGTTTTGCGTTATAAGTTATGCGTTATGCGTTATGCGTTATGCGTTGTGCATTATGCGTTATGCGTTATGGGTTATGTTTTATGCGTTATGCGATAGGCGTTATGCGTTAAGCGTAATGCTTTACGCGTTATGCGTTATGCGTTATGTGTTATACGTTTGCGTTATGCGTTAGGCGTTATGCGTTATGCTTTATGCGTTATGCGTTATGCGTTATGCGTTATGGGTTATGCCTTTTGCGTTATGAGTTATGCGTCATGCGTTTTGCGTTATACGTTATGCGTTATGCGTTTTGCGTTATAGGTTATGCGATATGCGTTATGCGTTATGCGTGATGCGTTTTGCTTTATGCGTTATGCGTTATGAGTTATACGTAATGCGTTATGCGTTATGCGTTATGCGTTATGGGTTATGGTTTATGCGTTATGCTTTATGCGTTATGCTTTATGCGTTATGCGTTATGCGTTATGCGTTATGCGTTATGCCTTTTGCGTTATGGGTTATGAGTTATGCGTTATGCGTTATGCGTTATGCGTTATGCGTTATGCGTTAGGCGTTGTGCGTTGTGCGTTCTGCGTTATGGGTTATGGGTTATGCGTTATGCTTTATGCGTTATGCATTTTGCGTTATGTGTTATGCGTTATTCGTTATGAGTTATAAGTTAGGCGTAATGCGTTATGCGTTATGAGTTATGCATTATGCGTTGTGCATTATGTGTTATGCGTTATGCGTTATGGGTTATGGGTTATGCGTTATGCGTTATGCATTTTGCGTTATGCGTCATGCGTTATGCGTTATGAGTTATAAGTTATGCGTTATGCGTTATGCGTTATGCGTTATGCGTCATGCGTTATGCGTTATGAGTTATATGTTATGCGTTATGAGTTATAAGTTATGCGTAATGCGTTATGCGTTATGCGTTATGCGTTATGCGTAGTGCATTATGCGTTATGCGTTGTGCGTTATGCGTTATGGGTTATGGGTTATGCGTTATGCGTTATGCGTTATGCGTTATGCGTTATGCGTTCTGCGTTATGGGTTATGAGTTATGCTTTATGCGTTATGCTTTATGCGTTATGCTTTATGCTTTATGCGTTATGCGTTATGCGTTATGCGTTATGCGTTATGCCTTTTGCGTTATGCGTCATGAGTTTTGCGTTATACGTTATGCGGTATTCGTTATGCGTTGTGCATTATGCGTTATGCGTTATGCGTTATGGGTTATGATTTATGCGTTATGCGATATGCGTTATGCCTTTTGCGTTATGCGTTATGCGTTAACGTTATGCGTTATGCATTTTGCGTTATGCGTTATGCGTTTTGCGTTATGCGTTATGCTTTATGCGTTATGCGTTATGCGTTGTGCGTTGTGCGTTCTGCGTTATGGGTTATGGGTTATGCGTTATGCTTTATGCGTTATGCGTTATGCGTAATGCGTTATGCGTTATGCGTTATGCGTTATGCGTAGTGCATTATGCGTTATTCGTTGTGCGTTATGCGTTATGGGTTATGGGTTATGAGTTATGCGTTATGCGTTATGCGTTATGCGTTATGCGTTATGCGTTATGCGTTCTGCGTTATGGGTTATGAGTTATGCTTTATGCGTTATGCTTTATGCGTTATGCTTTATGCTTTATGCGGTATGCGTTATTGCGTTATGCGTTTTGCGTTATGCGTTATGCGTTATGCGTTATGCGTTGTGCATTATGCGTTATGCGTTATGGGTTATGTTTTATGCGTTATGCGATAGGCGTTATGCGTTAAGCGTAATGCTTTACGCGTTATGCGTTATGCGTTATGCGTTATGTGTTATACGTTTGCGTTATGCGTTAGGCGTTATGCGTTATGCTTTATGCTTTATGCGTTATGCGTTATGCGTTATGCGTTATGGGTTATGCCTTTTGCGTTATGAGTTATGCGTCATGCGTTTTGCGTTATACGTTATGCGTTATGCGTTTTGCGTTATAGGTTATGCGATATGCGTTATGCGTTATGCGTGATGCGTTTTGCTTTATGCGTTATGCGTTATGAGTTATACGTAATGCGTTATGCGTTATGCGTTATGCGTTATGCGTTATGCGTTATGCGTTATGCGTTATGCGTTATGCGTTATGCGTGATGCGTTTTGCTTTATGCTTTATGCGTTATGAGTTATACGTAATGCGTTATGGGTTATGCGTTATGCGTTTTGCGTTATGGGTTATGGTTTATGCGTTATGCTTTATGCGTTATGCTTTATGCGTTATGCGTTATGCGTTATGCGTTATGCGTTATGCGTTATGCGTTATGCCTTTTGCGTTATGCGTTATGCGTTATGAGTTTTGCGTTATGCGTTATGCGTTATGCGTTAACGTTATGCGTTATGCCTTTTGCGTTATCCGTTATGCGTTTTGCGTTATGCGTTATGCGTTATGCGTTATGCGTTATGCGTTATGCGTTATGCGTTATGCGTTATGCGTTATGCGTTGTGCGTTATGCGTTATGGGTTATGGGTTATGCGTTATGCTTTATGCGTTATGCATTTTGCGTTATGTGTTATGCGTTATTCGTTATGAGTTATAAGTTATGCGTAATGCGTTATGCGTTATGCGTTATGCATTATGCGTTGTGCATTATGTGTTATGCGTTATGCGTTATGGGTTATGAGTTATGCGATATGCGTTATGCATTTTGTGTTATGCGCCATGCGTTATGCGTTATGAGTTATAAGTTATGCGTTATGCATTATGCGTTATGCGTCATGCGTTATGCGTTATGCGTTATGCGTTATGCGTTATGCGTTATGCGTTATGCGTTATGCGTTATGCGTTATGCGTTATGCGTTATTCGTTATGAGTTATGGGTTATGCGTTATGCGTTATGCGTTATGCTTTATGCGTTATGCTTTATGCTTTATGCGTCATGCGTCATGAGTTTTGCGTTATACGTTATGCGGTATTCGTTATGCGTTCTGCGTTATGGGTTATGAGTTATGCTTTATGCGTTATGCGTTATGCTTTATGCTTTATGCGTTATGCGTTATGCGTTATGCTTTATGCGTTATGCATTTTGCGTTATGCGTTATGCGTTATGCGTTATGAGTTATAAGTTATGCGTAATGCGTTATGCGTTATGCGTTATGCGTTATACGTTATGCGTTGTGCGTTATACGCTTGCGTTATGCCTTATGGGTTATGCGTAATGCGTTATGCGTTATTGCGTTATGCTTTATGCGTTATGCGTTGTGCGTTATGCGTTATGGGTTATGGGTTATGCGTTATGCGTTATGTGTTATGCGTTATGCGTTATGTCTTTTGCGTTATGCGTCATGAGTTTTGCGTTATAAGTTATGCGTTATGCGTTATGCGTTATGCGTTGTGCATTATGCGTTATGCGTTATGGGTTATGTTTTATGCGTTATGCGATAGGCGTTATGCGTTAAGCGTAATGCTTTACGCGTTATGCGTTATGCGTTATGTGTTATACGTTTGCGTTATGCGTTAGGCGTTATGCGTTATGCTTTATGCGTTATGCGTTATGCGTTATGCGTTATGGGTTATGCCTTTTGCGTTATGAGTTATGCGTCATGCGTTTTGCGTTATACGTTATGCGTTATGCGTTTTGCGTTATAGGTTATGCGATATGCGTTATGCGTTATGCGTGATGCGTTTTGCTTTATGCGTTATGCGTTATGAGTTATACGTAATGCGTTATGCGTTATGCGTTATGCGTTTTGCGTTATGTGTTATGGTTTATGCGTTATGCTTTATGCGTTATGCTTTATGCGTTATGCGTTATGCGTTATGCGTTATGCGTTATGCCTTTTGCGTTATGGGTTATGAGTTATGCTTTATGCGTTATGCGTTATGCGTTATGCGTTGTGCGTTGTGCGTTCTGCGTTATGGGTTATGGGTTATGCGTTATGCTTTATGCGTTATGCCTTTTGCGTTATGCGTTATGCGTTATGCGTTATGCGTTATGCGTTATGCGTTGTGCGTTATACGCTTGCGTTATGCCTTATGGGTTATGCGTAATGCGTTATGCGTTATGCCTTATGCATTATGCGTTATGCGTTATGAATATTGCGTTATACGTTATGCGGTATTCGTTATGCGTTGTGCATTATGCGTTATGCGTTATGCGTTATGGGTTATGAATTATGCGTTATGCGATATGCGACATGCCTTTTGCGTTATGCGTTATGCGTTATGCGTTATGCGTTATGCGTTATGCGTTAACGTTATGCGTTATGCCTTTTGCGTTATCCGTTATGCGTTTTGCGTTATGCGTTATGCGTTATGCGTTATGCGTTATGCGTTATGCGTTATGCGTTATGCGTTATGCGTTATGCGTTATGCGTTATGCGTTATGGGTTATGAGTTATGCTTTATGCGTTATGCTTTATGCGTTATGCTTTATGCTTTATGCGTTATGCGTTATGCGTTATGCGTTGTGCGTTGTGCGTTCTGCGTTATGGGTTATGGGTTATGCGTTATGCTTTATGCGTTATGCTTTTTGCGTTATGTGTTATGCGTTATTCGTTATGAGTTATAAGTTATGAGTAATGCGTTATGCGTTATGCGTTATGAGTTTTGCGTTATACGTTATGCGGTATTCGTTATGCATTGTGCATTATGCGTTATGCGTTATGCGTTATGGGTTATGAATTATGCGTTATGCGTTATGCGTTATGCGTTATGCGTTATGAGTTATAAGTTATGCGTAATGCGTTATGCGTTATGCGTTATGCGTTATGCGTTATGCGTTATGCGTTGTGCGTTATACGCTTGCGTTATGCCTTATGGGTTATGCGTAATGCGTTATGCGTTATGCCTTATGCATTATGCGTTATGCGTTATGAATATTGCGTTATACGTTATGTATTATGCGTTATGCCTTACGCGTTATGCGATATGCGTCATGTATCAAGCCTTATGCGTTATGGGTTATGCGTTAACGTTATGCGTTATGCGTTATTGCGTTATGCGTTTTGCGTTATGCGTTATGCGTTATGCGTTATGCTTTATGCGTTATGCTTTATGCGTTATGCGTTATGCGTTATGCGTTATGCCTTTTGCGTTATGCGTTATGCGTTATGAGTTTTGCGTTATACGTTATGCGGTATTCGTTATGCATTGTGCATTATGCGTTATGCGTTATGCGTTATGCGTTATGGGTTATGAATTATGCGTTATGCGATATGCGTTATGCCTTTTGCGTTATGCGTTATGCGTTATGCGTTATGCGTTATTCGTTAACGTTGTGCGTTATGCCTTTTGCGTTATGCGTTATGCGTTATGGGTTATGAATTATGCGTTATGCGATATGCGTTATGCCTTTTGCGTTATGCGTTATGCGTTATGCGTTATGCGTTATGCGTTATGCGTTATGCGTTATGCGTTAACGTTATGCGTTATGCCTTTTGCGTTATCCGTTATGCGTTTTGCGTTATGCGTTATGCGTTATGCGTTATGCGTTATGCGTTATGCGTTATGCGTTATGCGTTATGCGTTATGCGTTATGCGTTCTGCGTTATGGGTTATGAGTTATGCTTTATGCGTTATGCTTTATGCGTTATGCTTTATGCTTTATGCGTTATGCGTTATGCGTTAACGTTATGCGTTATGCCTTTTGCGTTATGCGTTATGCGTTTTGCGTTATGCGATATGCGTTATGCGTTATGCGTTGTGCGTTGTGCGTTCTGCGTTATGGTTTATGGGTTATGCGTTATGCTTTATGCGTTATGCATTTTGCGTTATGCGTTATGCGTTATGCGTTATGAGTTATAAGTTATGCGTTATGCGTTA
Source organism: Lasioglossum morio (assembly GCA_916610235.2). Lineage (NCBI taxonomy): Eukaryota > Metazoa > Arthropoda > Insecta > Hymenoptera > Halictidae > Lasioglossum > Lasioglossum morio. The sequence continues at coordinate 84,688 of CAKAJA020000645.1, read as the reverse complement.
TGCGTTATGCGTTATGCGTTATGCGTTATGCGTTATGCGTTATGCGTTATGCGTTATGCGTTATGCGTTATGCGTTATGCGTTGTGCGTTATACGCTTGCGTTATGCCTTATGGGTTATGCGTAATGCGTTATGCGTTACGCCTTATGCATTATGCGTTATGCGTTATGAATATTGCGTTATACGTTATGCGGTATTCGTTATGCGTTGTTCATTATGCGTTATGCGTTATGCGTTATGGGTTATGAATTATGCGTTATGCGATATGCGATATGCCTTTTGCGTTATGCGTTATGCGTTATGCGTTATGCGTTATGCGTTAACGTTATGCGTTATGCTTTATGCGTTATGCGTTATGAGTTATACGTAATGCGTTATGCGTTATGCGTTATGCGTTATGCTTTTGCGTTATGCGCCATGCGTTAAGCGTTATGAGTTATAAGTTATGTGTTATGCGCCATGCGTTATGCGTTATGAGTTATAAGTTATGCGTTATGCGTTATGCGTTATGCGTTATGCGTTATGCGTTATGCGTTATGCGTTATGCGTTATGCTTTATGCGTTATTCGTTATGAGTTATGAGTTATAAGTTATGCGTTATGCGTTATGGGTTATGCGTTAGGCGTTGTGCATTATGCGTTATGCGTTGTGCGTTATGCGTTATGGGTTATTGGTTATGTGTTATGCGTTATGCGTTATGTGTTATACGTTTGCGTTATGCGTTAGGCGTTATGCGTTACGCTATATGCGTTATGCGTTATGCGTTATGCGTTTTGCGTTATACGTTATGCGTTATTCGTTATGCGTTGTGCGTTATGCATTTTGCGTTATGCGTTATGCGTTATGCGTTATGCGTTATGCGTTATGCGTTGTGAATTATGTGTTATGCTTTATGCGTTATGGGTTATGGGTTATGCGTCATGCGTTATGCATTTTGCGTTATGCGCCATGCGTTATGCGTTATGAGTTATGCGTTATGCGTTATGCGTTATGCGTTATGCGTTATGCGTTATGCGTTATGCGTTATGCGTTATGCGTTATGCGTTATGCGTTATTCGTTATGAGTTATGGGTTATGCGTTATGCGTTATGCGTTATGCTTTATGCGTTACGCGTTATGCGTTATGCGTTATGTGTTATACGTTTGCGTTATGCGTTAGGCGTTATGCGTTATGCGTTAGGCGTTGTGCATTATGCATTATGCGTTGTGCATTATGCGTTATGCGTTATGGGTTATGTTTTATGCGTTATGCGATAGGCGTTATGCGTTATGCGTTATGTGTTATACGTTTGCGTTATGCGTTAGGCGTTATGCGTTATGCTTTATGCGTTATGCGTTATGCGTTATGCGTTATGCGTTATGCGTTATGCGTTATGCGTTATGCGTAGTGCATTATGCGTTATGCGTTGTACGTTATGCGTTATGGGTTATGGGTTATGTTTTATGCGTTATGCGTTATGCGTTATGCGTTATGCGTTATGCGTTCTGCGTTATGGGTTATGAGTTATGTTTTATGCGTTATGCTTTATGCGTTATGCTTTATGCTTTATGCGTTATGCGTTATGCGTTTTGCGTTATGCGTTATGCGTTATGCGTTATGCGTTATGGCTTTTGCGTTATGCGTTATGAGTTTTGCGTTATACGTTTTGCGTTATGCGATATGCGTTATGCGTTATGCGTTGTGCGTTGTGCGTTCTGCGTTATGGGTTATGGGTTATGCGTTATGCGTTATGCGTTATGCGTTATGCGTTATGCGTTATGCGTTATGCGTTATGCGTTATGCTTTTGCGTTATGCGCCATGCGTTATGCGTCATGAGTTATAAGTTATGTGTTATGCGCCATGCGTTATGCGTTATGAGTTATAAGTTATGTGTTATGCGCCATGCGTTATGCGTTATGAGTTATAAGTTATGCGTTATGCGTTATGCGTTATGCGTTATGCGTTATGCGTTATGCTTTATGCGTTATTCGTTATGTGTTATACGTTTGCGTTATGCGTTAGGCGTTATACGTTACGCTATATGCGTTATGCGTTATGCGTTATGCGTTTTGCGTTATACGTTATGCGGTATTCGTTATGCGTTGTGCGTTATCCATGTTGCGTTATGCGTTATGCGGTATTCGTTATGAGTTATAAGTTATGCGTAATGCGTTATGCGTTATGCGTTATGCATTATGCGTTGTGAATTATGTGTTATGCGTTATGCGTTATGGGTTATGGGTTATGCGTTATGCATTTTGCGTTATGCGCCATGCGTTATGCGTTATGAGTTATAAGTTATGCGTTATGCGTTATGGGTTATGCGTTAACGTTATGCGTTATGCGTTATTGCGTTATGCGTTTTGCGTTATGCGTTATGCGCTTATGCGTTATGCGTTATGCGTTATGCGTTATGCGTTATGCGTTATGCGTTATGCGTTATGCGTTATGCGTTTTGCGTTATGCGTTATTCGTTATGAGTTATGGGTTATGCGTTATGCGTTATGCGTTATGCGTTATGCGTTATGCCTTTTGCGTTATGCGTTATGCGTTTTGCGTTATGCGATATGCGTTATGCGTTATGCGTTGTGCGTTCTGCGTTATGGGTTATGGGTTATGCGTTATGCTTTATGCGTTATGCATTTTGCGTTATGCGTTATGCGTTATGCGTTATGAGTTATAAGTTATGCGTTATGCGTTCTGCGTTATGGGTTATGAGTTATGCTTTATGCGTTATGCTTTATGCGTTATGCTTTATGCATTATGCGTTATGCGTTATGCGTTATGCGTTAACGTTATGCGTTATGCCTTTTGCGTTATGCGTTATGCGTTTTGCGTTATGCGATATGCGTTATGCGTTATGCGTTGTGCGTTGTGCGTTCTGCGTTATGGGTTATGGGTTATGCGTTATGCTTTATGCGTTATGCATTTTGCGTTATGCGTTATGCGTTATGCGTTATGAGTTATAAGTTATGCGTTATGCGTTATGCGTTATGCGTTATGCGTTATGCGTTATGCGTTATGCGTTTTGCGTTGTGCGTTATACGCTTGCGTTATGCCTTATGGGTTATGCGTAATGCGTTATGCGTTACGCCTTATGCATTATGCGTTATGCGTTATGAATATTGCGTTATACGTTATGCGGTATTCGTTATGCGTTGTTCATTATGCGTTATGCGTTATGCGTTATGGGTTATGAATTATGCGTTATGCGATATGCGATATGCCTTTTGCGTTATGCGTTATGCGTTATGCGTTATGCGTTATGCGTTATGCGTTAACGTTATGCGTTATGCTTTATGCGTTATGCGTTATGAGTTATACGTAATGCGTTATGCGTTATGCGTTATGCGTTATGCTTTTGCGTTATGCGCCATGCGTCATGCGTTATGAGTAATAAGTTATGTGTTATGCGCCATGCGTTATGCGTTATGAGTTATAAGTTATGCGTTATGCGTTATGCGTTATGCGTTATGCGTTATGCGTTATGCGTTATGCGTTATGCGTTATGCTTTATGCGTTATTCGTTATGAGTTATGAGTTATAAGTTATGCGTTATGCGTTATGCGTTATGCGTTATGCGTTATGCGTTATGCGTTATGCGTTATGCGTTATGCGTTATGCGTTATGCGTTATGCGTTCTGCGTTATGGGTTATGAGTTATGCTTTATGCGTTATGCTTTATGCGTTATGCTTTATGCTTTATGCGTTATGCGTTATGCGTTAACGTTATGCGTTATGCCTTTTGCGTTATGCGTTATGCGTTTTGCGTTATGCGATATGCGTTATGCGTTATGCGTTGTGCGTTGTGCGTTCTGCGTTATGGGTTATGGGTTATGCGTTATGCTTTATGCGTTATGCATTTTGCGTTATGCGTTATGCGTTATGAGTTATAAGTTATGCGTAATGCGTTATGCGTTATGCGTTATGCGTTAAGCGTTATGCGTTGTGCGTTATACGCTTGCGTTATGCCTTATGGGTTATGCGTAATGCGTTATGCGTTATGCCTTATGCATTATGCGTTATGCGTTATGAATATTGCGTTATACGTTATGCGGTATTCGTTATGCGTTGTGCATTATGCGTTATGCGTTATGCGTTATGGGTTATGAATTATGCGTTATGCGATATGCGATATGCCTTTTGCGTTATGCGTTATGCGTTATGCGTTATGCGTTGTGCGTTGTGCGTTCTGGGTTATGGGTTATGGGTTATGCGTTATGCTTTATGCGTTATGCATTTTGCGTTATGTGTTATGCGTTATTCGTTATGAGTTATAAGTTATGCGTAATGCGTTATGCGTTATGCGTTATGCATTATGCGTTGTGCATTATGTGTTATGCGTTATGCGTTATGGGTTATGGGTTATGGGTTATGAGTTATGCTTTATGCGTTATGCTTTATGCGTTATGCTTTATGCTTTATGCGTTATGCGTTATGCGTTATGCGTTGTGCGTTGTGCGTTCTGCGTTATGGGTTATGGGTTATGCGTTATGCTTTATGCGTTATGCCTTTTGCGTTATGCGTTATGCGTTATGCGTTATGCGTTATGCGTTATGCGTTATGCGTTATACGCTTGCGTTATGCCTTATGGGTTATGCGTAATGCGTTATGCGTTATGCCTTATGCATTATGCGTTATGCGTTATGAATATTGCGTTATACGTTATGCGGTATTCGTTATGCGTTGTGCATTATGCGTTATGCGTTATGCGTTATGGGTTATGAATTATGCGTTATGCGATATGCGACATGCCTTTTGCGTTATGCGTTATGCGTTATGCGTTATGCGTTATGCGTTATGCGTTAACGTTATGCGTTATGCCTTTTGCGTTATCCGTTATGCGTTATGCGTTATGCGTTATGCGTTATGCGTTATGCGTTATGCGTTATGCGTTATGCGTTATGCGTTATGCGTTATGCGTTATGCGTTATGCGTTATGGGTTATGAGTTATGCTTTATGCGTTATGCTTTATGCGTTATGCTTTATGCTTTATGCGTTATGCGTTATGCGTTGTGCGTTGTGCGTTCTGCGTTATGGGTTATGGGTTATGCGTTATGCTTTATGCGTTATGCTTTTTGCGTTATGTGTTATGCGTTATTCGTTATGAGTTAAAAGTTATGAGTAATGCGTTATGCGTTATGCGTTATGAGTTTTGCGTTATACGTTATGCGGTATTCGTTATGCATTGTGCATTATGCGTTATGCGTTATGCGTTATGGGTTATGAATTATGCGTTATGCGTTATGCGTTATGCGTTATGCGTTATGCGTTATGAGTTATAAGTTATGCGTAATGCGTTATGCGTTATGCGTTATGCGTTATGCGTTATGCGTTATGCGTTATGCGTTGTGCGTTATACGCTTGCGTTATGCCTTATGGGTTATGCGTAATGCGTTATGCGTTATGCCTTATGCATTATGCGTTATGCGTTATGAATATTGCGTTATACGTTATGTATTATGCGTTATGCCTTACGCGTTATGCGATATGCGTCATGTATCAAGCCTTATGCGTTATGGGTTATGCGTTAACGTTATGCGTTATGCGTTATTGCGTTATGCGTTTTGCGTTATGCGTTATGCGTTATGCGTTATGCGTTATGCTTTATGCGTTATGCTTTATGCGTTATGCGTTATGCGTTATGCGTTATGCGTTATGCCTTTTGCGTTATGCGTTATGCGTTATGAGTTTTGCGTTATACGTTATGCGGTATTCGTTATGCATTGTGCATTATGCGTTATGCGTTATGCGTTATGCGTTATGGGTTATGAATTATGCGTTATGCGATATGCGTTATGCCTTTTGCGTTATGCGTTATGCGTTATGCGTTATGCGTTATGCGTTATTCGTTAACGTTGTGCGTTATGCCTTTTGCGTTATGCGTTATGCGTTATGGGTTATGATTTATGCGTTATGCGATATGCGTTATGCGTTATGCGTTATGCGTTATGCGTTATGCGTTATGCGTTATGCGTTGTGCGTTATGCGTTAACGTTATGCGTTATGCCTTTTGCGTTATCCGTTATGCGTGCGTTATGCGTTATGCGTTATGCGTTATGCGTTATGCGTTATGCGTTATGCGTTATGCGTTATGCGTTATGCGTTATGCGTTATGCGTTATGCGTTATGCGTTCTGCGTTATGGGTTATGAGTTATGCTTTATGCGTTATGCTTTATGCGTTATGCTTTATGCTTTATGCGTTATGCGTTATGCGTTAACGTTATGCGTTATGCCTTTTGCGTTATGCGTTATGCGTTTTGCGTTATGCGATATGCGTTTTGCGTTATGCGTTGTGCGTTGTGCGTTCTGCGTTATGGTTTATGGGTTATGCGTTATGCTTTATGCGTTATGCATTTTGCGTTATGCGTTATGCGTTATGCGTTATGAGTTATAAGTTATGCGTTATGCGTTATGCGTTATGCGTTATGCGTTATGCGTTATGCGTTATGCGTTATGCGTTATGCGTTATGCGTTATGCGTTATGCGTTATGCGTTATGCGTTATGCGTTATGCGTTGTGCGTTATACGCTTGCGTTATGCCTTATGGGTTATGCGTAATGCGTTATGCGTTACGCCTTATGCATTATGCGTTATGCGTTATGAATATTGCGTTATACGTTATGCGGTATTCGTTATGCGTTGTTCATTATGCGTTATGCGTTATGCGTTATGGGTTATGAATTATGCGTTATGCGATATGCGATATGCCTTTTGCGTTATGCGTTATGCGTTATGCGTTATGCGTTATGCGTTAACGTTATGCGTTATGCTTTATGCGTTATGCGTTATGAGTTATACGTAATGCGTTATGCGTTATGCGTTATGCGTTATGCTTTTGCGTTATGCGCCATGCGTTATGCGTTATGAGTTATAAGTTATGTGTTATGCGCCATGCGTTATGCGTTATGAGTTATAAGTTATGCGTTATGCGTTATGCGTTATGCGTTATGCGTTATGCGTTATGCGTTATGCGTTATGCGTTATGCGTTATGCTTTATGCGTTATTCGTTATGAGTTATGAGTTATAAGTTATGCGTTATGCGTTATGCGTTATGCGTTAGGCGTTGTGCATTATGCGTTATGCGTTGTGCGTTATGCGTTATGGGTTATTGGTTATGTGTTATGCGTTATGCGTTATGTGTTATACGTTTGCGTTATGCGTTAGGCGTTATGCGTTACGCTATATGCGTTATGCGTTATGCGTTATGCGTTTTGCGTTATACGTTATGCGTTATTCGTTATGCGTTGTGCGTTATGCGTTATGCGTTATGCGTTATGCGTTATGCGTTATGCGTTATGCATTATGCGTTGTGAATTATGTGTTATGCTTTATGCGTTATGGGTTATGGGTTATGCGTCATGCGTTATGCATTTTGCGTTATGCGCCATGCGTTATGCGTTATGAGTTATGCGTTATGCGTTATGCGTTATGCGTTATGCGTTATGCGTTATGCGTTATGCGTTATGCGTTATGCGTTATGCGTTATGCGTTATTCGTTATGAGTTATGGGTTATGCGTTATGCGTTATGCGTTATGCTTTATGCGTTACGCGTTATGCGTTATGCGTTATGTGTTATACGTTTGCGTTATGCGTTAGGCGTTATGCGTTATGCGTTAGGCGTTGTGCATTATGCATTATGCGTTGTGCATTATGCGTTATGCGTTATGGGTTATGTTTTATGCGTTATGCGATAGGCGTTATGCGTTATGCGTTATGTGTTATACGTTTGCGTTATGCGTTAGGCGTTATGCGTTATGCTTTATGCGTTATGCGTTATGCGTTATGCGTTATGCGTTATGCGTTATGCGTTATGCGTAGTGAATTATGCGTTATGCGTTGTGCGTTATGCGTTATGGGTTATGGGTTATGTTTTATGCGTTATGCGTTATGCGTTATGCGTTATGCGTTATGCGTTCTGCGTTATGGGTTATGAGTTATGCTTTATGCGTTATGCTTTATGCGTTATGCTTTATGCTTTATGCGTTATGCGTTATGCGTTTTGCGTTATGCGTTATGCGTTATGCGTTATGCGTTATGCCTTTTGCGTTATGCGTTATGAGTTTTGCGTTATACGTTATGCGTTATGCGTTATGCGTTATGCGTTATGCGTTGTGCGTTGTGCGTTCTGCGTTATGGGTTATGGGTTATGCGTTATGCGTTATGCGTTATGCGTTATGCGTTATGCGTTATGCGTTATGCGTTATGCGTTATGCTTTTGCGTTATGCGCCATGCGTTATGCGTCATGAGTTATAAGTTATGTGTTATGCGCCATGCGTTATGCGTTATGAGTTATAAGTTATGTGTTATGCGCCATGCGTTATGCGTTATGAGTTATAAGTTATGCGTTATGCGTTATGCGTTATGCGTTATGCGTTATGCGTTATGCTTTATGCGTTATTCGTTATGTGTTATACGTTTGCGTTATGCGTTAGGCGTTATACGTTACGCTATATGCGTTATGCGTTATGCGTTATGCGTTATGCGTTTTGCGTTATACGTTATGCGGTATTCGTTATGCGTTGTGCGTTATGCATGTTGCGTTATGCGTTATGCGGTATTCGTTATGAGTTATAAGTTATGCGTAATGCGTTATGCGTTATGCGTTATGCATTATGCGTTGTGAATTATGTGTTATGCGTTATGCGTTATGGGTTATGGGTTATGCGTTATGCATTTTGCGTTATGCGCCATGCGTTATGCGTTATGAGTTATAAGTTATGCGTTATGCGTTATGGGTTATGCGTTAACGTTATGCGTTATGCGTTATTGCGTTATGCGTTTTGCGTTATGCGTTATGCGCTTATGCGTTATGCGTTATGCGTTATGCGTTATGCGTTATGCGTTATGCGTTATGCGTTATGCGTTATGCGTTATGCGTTATGCGTTATTCGTTATGAGTTATGGGTTATGCGTTATGCGTTATGCGTTATGCGTTATGCGTTATGCCTTTTGCGTTATGCGTTATGCGTTTTGCGTTATGCGATATGCGTTATGCGTTATGCGTTGTGCGTTGTGCGTTCTGCGTTATGGGTTATGGGTTATGCGTTATGCTTTATGCGTTATGCATTTTGCGTTATGCGTTATGCGTTATGCGTTATGAGTTATAAGTTATGCGTTATGCGTTCTGCGTTATGGGTTATGAGTTATGCTTTATGCGTTATGCTTTATGCGTTATGCTTTATGCATTATGCGTTATGCGTTATGCGTTATGCGTTAACGTTATGCGTTATGCCTTTTGCGTTATGCGTTATGCGTTTTGCGTTATGCGATATGCGTTATGCGTTATGCGTTGTGCGTTGTGCGTTCTGCGTTATGGGTTATGGGTTATGCGTTATGCTTTATGCGTTATGCATTTTGCGTTATGCGTTATGCGTTATGCGTTATGCGTTATAAGTTATGCGTTATGCGTTATGCGTTATGCGTTATGCGTTATGCGTTATGCGTTTTGCGTTGTGCGTTATACGCTTGCGTTATGCCTTATGGGTTATGCGTAATGCGTTATGCGTTACGCCTTATGCATTATGCGTTATGCGTTATGAATATTGCGTTATACGTTATGCGGTATTCGTTATGCGTTGTTCATTATGCGTTATGCGTTATGCGTTATGGGTTATGAATTATGCGTTATGCGATATGCGATATGCCTTTTGCGTTATGCGTTATGCGTTATGCGTTATGCGTTATGCGTTAACGTTATGCGTTATGCTTTATGCGTTATGCGTTATGAGTTATACGTAATGCGTTATGCGTTATGCGTTATGCGTTATGCTTTTGCGTTATGCGCCATGCGTCATGCGTTATGAGTAATAAGTTATGTGTTATGCGCCATGCGTTATGCGTTATGAGTTATAAGTTATGCGTTATGCGTTATGCGTTATGCGTTATGCGTTATGCGTTATGCGTTATGCGTTATGCGTTATGCGTTATGCTTTATGCGTTATTCGTTATGAGTTATGAGTTATAAGTTATGCGTTATGCGTTATGCGTTATGCGTTAGGCGTTTTGCATTATGCGTTATGCGTTGTGCGTTATTCGTTATGGGTTATTGGTTATGTGTTATGCGTTATGCGTTATGTGTTATACGTTTGCGTTATGCGTTAGGCGTTATGCGTTACGCTATATGCGTTATGCGTTATGCGTTATGCGTTTTGCGTTATACGTTATGCGTTATTCGTTATGCGTTGTGCGTTATGCATTTTGCGTTATGCGTTATGCGTTATTCGTTATGAGTTATAAGTTATGCGTAATGCGTTATGCGTTATGCGTTATGCATTATGCGTTGTGAATTATGTGTTATGCTTTATGCGTTATGGGTTATGGGTTATGCGTCATGCGTTATGCATTTTGCGTTATGCGCCATGCGTTATGCGTTATGAGTTATGCGTTATGCGTTATGCGTTATGCGTTATGCGTTATGCGTTATGCGTTATGCGTTATGCGTTATGCGTTATGCGTTATGCGTTATGCGTTATTCGTTATGAGTTATGGGTTATGCGTTATGCGTTATGCGTTATGCTTTATGCGTTACGCGTTATGCGTTATGCGTTATGTGTTATACGTTTGCGTTATGCGTTAGGCGTTATGCGTTATGCGTTAGGCGTTGTGCATTATGCGTTATGCGTTGTGCATTATGCGTTATGCGTTATGGGTTATGTTTTATGCGTTATGCGATAGGCGTTATGCGTTATGCGTTATGTGTTATACGTTTGCGTTATGCGTTAGGCGTTATGCGTTATGCTTTATGCGTTATGCGTTATGCGTTATGCGTTATGCGTTATGCGTTATGCGTTATGCGTTATGCGTTATGCGTAGTGCATTATGCGTTATGCGTTGTGCGTTATGCGTTATGGGTTGTGGGTTATGTTTTATGCGTTATGCGTTATGCGTTATGCGTTATGCGTTATGCGTTCTGCGTTATGGGTTATGAGTTATGCTTTATGCGTTATGCTTTATGCGTTATGCTTTATGCTTTATGCGTTATGCGTTATGCGTTTTGCGTTATGCGTTATGCGTTATGCGTTATGCGTTATGCCTTTTGCGTTATGCGTTATGAGTTTTGCGTTATACGTTTTGCGTTATGCGATATGCGTTATGCGTTATGCGTTGTGCGTTGTGCGTTCTGCGTTATGGGTTATGGGTTATGCGTTATGCGTTATGCGTTATGCGTTATGCGTTATGCGTTATGCGTTATGCGTTATGCGTTATGCGTTATGCTTTTGCGTTATGCGCCATGCGTTATGCGTCATGAGTTATAAGTTATGTGTTATGCGCCATGCGTTATGCGTTATGAGTTATAAGTTATGTGTTATGCGCCATGCGTTATGCGTTATGAGTTATAAGTTATGCGTTATGCGTTATGCGTTATGCGTTATGCGTTATGCGTTATGCGTTATGCTTTATGCGTTATTCGTTATGTGTTATACGTTTGCGTTATGCGTTAGGCGTTATACGTTTCGCTATATGCGTTATGCGTTATGCGTTATGCGTTTTGCGTTATACGTTATGCGGTATTCGTTATGCGTTGTGCGTTATGCATGTTGCGTTATGCGTTATGCGGTATTCGTTATGAGTTATAAGTTATGCGTAATGCGTTATGCGTTATGCGTTATGCATTATGCGTTGTGAATTATGTGTTATGCGTTATGCGTTATGGGTTATGGATTATGCGTTATGCATTTTGCGTTATGCGCCATGCGTTATGCGTTATGAGTTATAAGTTATGCGTTATGCGTTATGGGTTATGCGTTAACGTTATGCGTTATGCGTTATTGCGTTATGCGTTTTGCGTTATGCGTTATGCGTTATGCGTTATGCGTTATGCGTTATGCGTTATGCGTTATGCGTTATGCGTTATGCGTTATGCGTTATGCGTTATGCGTTATGCGTTATGCGTTATTCGTTATGAGTTATGGGTTATGCGTTATGCGTTATGCGTTATGCTTTATGCGTTATGCTTTATGCTTTATGCGTTATGCGTTATGCGTTATGCGTTATGCGTTATGCGTTATGCGTTATGCCTTTTGCGTTATGCGTCATGAGTTTTGCGTTATACGTTATGCGGAATTCGTTATGCGTTGTGCATTATGCGTTATGCGGTATGGGTTATGTTTTATGCGTTATGTGATAGGCGTTATGCGTTAGGCGTTATGCTTTACGCGTTATGCGTTATGCGTTATGTGTTATACGTTTGCGTTATGCGTTAGGCGTTGTGCGTTATGCGTTAGGCGTTGTGCATTATGCGTTATGCGTTGTGCATTATGCGTTATGCGTTATGGGTTATGTTTTATGCGTTATGCGATAGGCGTTATGCGTTATGCGTTATGTGTTATACGTTTGCGTTATGCGTTAGGCGTTATGCGTAGTGCATTATGCGTTATGCGTTATGCGTTATGCGTTATGCGTTATGCGTTATGCGTTATGCGTTATGCGTTATGCGTTATGCGTTATGGGTTATGTTTTATGCGTTATGCGATAGGCGTTATGCGTTAAGCGTAATGCTTTACGCGTTATGCGTTATGCGTTATGTGTTATACGTTTGCGTTATGCGTTAGGCGTTATGCGTTATGCTTTATGCGTTATGCGTTATGCGTTATGCGTTATGGGTTATGCCTTTTGCGTTATGAGTTATGCGTCATGCGTTTTGCGTTATACGTTATGCGTTATGCGTTTTGCGTTATAGGTTGTGCGATATCCGTTATGCGTTATGCGTGATGCGTTTTGCTTTATGCGTTATGCGTTATGAGTTATACGTAATGCGTTATGCGTTATGCGTTATGCGTTTTGCGTTATGGGTTATGGTTTATGCGTTATGCTTTATGCGTTATGCTTTATGCGTTATGCGTTATGCGTTATGCGTTATGCGTTATGCGTTATGCCTTTTGCGTTATGCGTTATGCGTTATGAGTTTTGCGTTATACGTTATGCGGTATTCGTTATGCGTTGTGCATTATGCGTTATGCGTTATGCGTTATGGGTTATGAATTATGCGTTATGCGATATGCGTTATGCCTTTTGCGTTATGCGTTATGCGTTATGCGTTATGCGTTATGCGTTATGCGTTATGCGTTATGCGTTAACGTTATGCGTTATGCCTTTTGCGTTATCCGTTATGCGTTTTGCGTTATGCGTTATGCGTTATGCGTTATGCGTTATGCGTTATGCGTTATGCGTTATGCGTTATGCGTTATGCGTTGTGCGTTGTGCGTTCTGGGTTATGGGTTATGGGTTATGGGTTATGCGTTATGCTTTATGCGTTATGCATTTTGCGTTATGTGTTATGCGTTATTCGTTATGAGTTATAAGTTATGCGTAATGCGTTATGCGTTATGCGTTATGCATTATGCGTTGTGCATTATGTGGTATGCGTTATGCGTTATGGGTTATGGGTTATGCGTTATGCGTTATGCATTTTGTGTTATGCGCCATGCGTTATGCGTTATGAGTTATAAGTTATGCGTTATGCGTTATGCGTTATGCGTCATGCGTTATGCGTTATGCGTTATGCGTTATGCGTTATGCGTTATGCGTTATGCGTTATGCGTTATGCGTTATGCGTTATGCGTTATTCGTTATGAGTTATGGGTTATGCGTTATGCGTTATGCGTTATGCTTTATGCGTTATGCTTTATGCTTTATGCGTTATGCGTCATGAGTTTTGCGTTATACGTTATGCGGTATTCGTTATGCGTTCTGCGTTATGGGTTATGAGTTATGCTTTATGCGTTATGCGTTATGCTTTATGCTTTATGCGTTATGCGTTATGCGTTATGCGTTATGCGTTTTGCGTTATGCGATATGCGTTATGCGTTATGCGTTGTGCGTTATACGCTTGCGTTATGCCTTATGGGTTATGCGTAATGCGTTATGCGTTATGCCTTATGCATTATGCGTTATGCGTTATGAATATTGCGTTATACGTTATGTATTATGCGTTATGCCTTATGCGTTATGCGATATGCGTCATGTATCAAGCCTTATGCGTTATGGGTTATGCGTTAACGTTATGCGTTATGCGTTATTGCGTTATGCGTTCTGCGTTATGGGTTATGAGTTATGCTTTATGCGTTATGCTTTATGCGTTATGCGTTATGCTTTATGCTTTATGCGTTATGCGTTATGCGTTATGCGTTATGCGTTATGTCTTTTGCGTTATGCGTCATGAGTTTTGCGTTATAAGTTATGCGTTATGCGTTATGCGTTATGCGTTGTGCATTATGCGTTATGCGGTTTGGGTTATGTTTTATGCGTTATGCGATAGGCGTTATACGTTAAGCGTAATGCTTTACGCGTTATGCGTTATGCGTTATGTGTTATACGTTTGCGTTATGCGTTAGGCGTTATGCGTTATGCTTTATGCGTTATGCGTTATGCGTTATGCGTTATGCGTTATGGGTTATGCCTTTTGCGTTATGAGTTATGCGTCATGCGTTTTGCGTTATACGTTATGCGTTATGCGTTTTGCGTTATAGGTTATGCGATATGCGTTATGCGTTATGCGTGATGCGTTTTGCTTTATGCGTTATGCGTTATGAGTTATACGTAATGCGTTATGCGTTATGCGTTATGCGTTTTGCGTTATGGGTTATGGTTTATGCGTTATGCTTTATGCGTTATGCTTTATGCGTTATGCGTTATGCGTTATGCGTTATGCGTTATGCGTTATGCGTTATGCCTTTTGCGTTATGCGTTATGCGTTATGAGTTTTGCGTTATACGTTATGCGGTATTCGTTATGCGTTGTGCATTATGCGTTATGCGTTATGCGTTATGGGTTATGAATTATGCGTTATGCGATATGCGTTATGCCTTTTGCGTTATGCGTTATGCGTTATGCGTTATGCGTTATGCGTTATGCGTTAACGTTATGCGTTATGCCTTTTGCGTTATCCGTTATGCGTTTTGCGTTATGCGTTATGCGTTATGCGTTATGCGTTATGCGTTATGCGTTATGCGTTATGCGTTATGCGTTATGCGTTATGCGTTATGCGTTATGCGTTGTGCGTTGTGCGTTCTGCGTTATGGGTTATGGGTTATGCGTTATGCTTTATGCGTTATGCATTTTGCGTTATGTGTTATGCGTTATTCGTTATGAGTTATAAGTTATGCGTAATGCGTTATGCGTTATGCGTTATGCATTATGCGTTGTGCATTATGTGTTATGCGTTATGCGTTATGGGTTATGGGTTATGCGTTATGCTTTATGCGTTATGCTTTATGCGTTATGCGTTATGCGTTATGCGTTATGCGTTATGCGTTATGCGTTATGCCTTTTGCGTTATGCGTTATGCGTTATGAGTTTTGCGTTATACGTTATGCGGTATTCGTTATGCGTTGTGCATTATGCGTTATGCGTTATGCGTTATGGGTTATGAATTATGCGTTATGCGATATGCGTTATGCTTTATGCGTTATGCGTTATGCGTTATGCGTTATGCGTGATGCGTTTTGCTTTATGCGTTATGCGTTATGAGTTATACGTAATGCGTTATGCGTTATGCGTTATGCGTTTTGCGTTATGGGTTATGGTTTATGCGTTATGCTTTATGCGTTATGCTTTATGCGTTATGCGTTATGCGTTATGCGTTATGCGTTATGCGTTATGCCTTTTGCGTTATGCGTTATGCGTTATGAGTTTTGCGTTATACGTTATGCGGTATTCGTTATGCGTTGTGCATTATGCGTTATGCGTTATGCGTTATGGGTTATGAATTATGCGTTATGCGATATGCGTTATGCCTTTTGCGTTATGCGTTATGCGTTATGCGTTATGCGTTATGCGTTATGCGTTAACGTTATGCGTTATGCCTTTTGCGTTATCCGTTATGCGTTTTGCGTTATGCGTTATGCGTTATGCGTTATGCGTTATGCGTTATGCGTTATGCGTTATGCGTTATGCGTTATGCGTTGTGCGTTGTGCGTTCTGCGTTATGGGTTATGGGTTATGCGTTATGCTTTATGCGTTATGCATTTTGCGTTATGTGTTATGCGTTATTCGTTATGAGTTATAAGTTATGCGTAATGCGTTATGCGTTATGCGTTATGCATTATGCGTTGTGCATTATGTGTTATGCGTTATGCGTTATGGGTTATGAGTTATGCGTTATGCGTTATGCATTTTGTGTTATGCGCCATGCGTTATGCGTTATGAGTTATAAGTTATGCGTTATGCATTATGCGTTATGCGTCATGCGTTATGCGTAATGCGTTATGCGTTATGCGTTATGCGTTATGCGTTATGCGTTATGCGTTATGCGTTATGCGTTATGCGTTATGCGTTATGCGTTATTCGTTATGAGTTATGGGTTATGCGTTATGCGTTATGCGTTATGCTTTATGCGTTATGCTTTATGCTTTATGCGTTATGCGTCATGAGTTTTGCGTTATACGTTATGCGGTATTCGTTATGCGTTCTGCGTTATGGGTTATGAGTTATGCTTTATGCGTTATGCGTTATGCTTTATGCTTTATGCGTTATGCGTTATGCGTTATGCTTTATGCGTTATGCATTTTGCGTTATGCGTTATGCGTTATGCGTTATGAGTTATAAGTTATGCGTAATGCGTTATGCGTTATGCGTTATGCGTTATACGTGATGCGTTGTGCGTTATACGCTTGCGTTATGCCTTATGGGTTATGCGTAATGCGTTATGCGTTATGCCTTATGCGTTATGCGTTATGCGTTATACGTTATGCGTTGTGCGTTATACGCTTGCGTTATGCCTTATGGGTTATGCGTAATGCGTTATGCGTTATGCCTTATGCATTATGCGTTATGCGTTATGAATATTGCGTTATACGTTATGTATTATGCGTTATGCCTTATGCGTTATGCGATATGCGTCATGTATCAAGCCTTATGCGTTATGGGTTATGCGTTAACGTTATGCGTTATGCGTTATTGCGTTATGCTTTATGCGTTATGCTTTATGCGTTATGCGTTATGCTTTATGCTTTATGCGTTATGCGTTATGCGTTATGCGTTATGCGTTATGTCTTTTGCGTTATGCGTCATGAGTTTTGCGTTATAAGTTATGCGTTATGCGTTATGCGTTATGCGTTGTGCATTATGCGTTATGCGTTATGGGTTATGTTTTATGCGTTATGCGATAGGCGTTATGCGTTAAGCGTAATGCTTTACGCGTTATGCGTTATGCGTTATGTGTTATACGTTTGCGTTATGCGTTAGGCGTTATGCGTTATGCTTTATGCGTTATGCGTTATGCGTTATGCGTTATGGGTTATGCCTTTTGCGTTATGAGTTATGCGTCATGCGTTTTGCGTTATACGTTATGCGTTATGCGTTTTGCGTTATAGGTTATGCGATATGCGTTATGCGTTATGCGTGATGCGTTTTGCTTTATGCGTTATGCGTTATGAGTTATACGTAATGCGTTATGCGTTATGCGTTATGCGTTATGGGTTATGGTTTATGCGTTATGCTTTATGCGTTATGCTTTATGCGTTATGCGTTATGCGTTATGCGTTATGCGTTATGCCTTTTGCGTTATGGGTTATGAGTTATGCTTTATGCGTTATGCGTTATGCGTTATGCGTTATGCGTTAGGCGTTGTGCGTTGTGCGTTCTGCGTTATGGGTTATGGGTTATGCGTTATGCTTTATGCGTTATGCATTTTGCGTTATGTGTTATGCGTTATTCGTTATGAGTTATAAGTTAGGCGTAATGCGTTATGCGTTATGAGTTATGCATTATGCGTTGTGCATTATGTGTTATGCGTTATGCGTTATGGGTTATGGGTTATGCGTTATGCGTTATGCATTTTGCGTTATGCGTCATGCGTTATGCGTTATGAGTTATAAGTTATGCGTTATGCGTTATGCGTTATGCGTTATGCGTCATGCGTTATGCGTTATGAGTTATATGTTATGCGTTATGAGTTATAAGTTATGCGTAATGCGTTATGCGTTATGCGTTATGCGTTATGCGTAGTGCATTATGCGTTATGCGTTGTGCGTTATGCGTTATGGGTTATGGGTTATGCGTTATGCGTTATGCGTTATGCGTTATGCGTTATGCGTTCTGCGTTATGGGTTATGAGTTATGCTTTATGCGTTATGCTTTATGCGTTATGCTTTATGCTTTATGCGTTATGCGTTATGCGTTATGCGTTATGCGTTATGCCTTTTGCGTTATGCGTCATGAGTTTTGCGTTATACGTTATGCGGTATTCGTTATGCGTTGTGCATTATGCGTTATGCGTTATGCGTTATGGGTTATGATTTATGCGTTATGCGATATGCGTTATGCCTTTTGCGTTATGCGTTATGCGTTAACGTTATGCGTTATGCATTTTGCGTTATGCGTTATGCGTTTTGCGTTATGCGATATGCGTTATGCGTTATGCGTTATGCGTTGTGCGTTGTGCGTTCTGCGTTATGGGTTATGGGTTATGCGTTATGCTTTATGCGTTATGCGTTATGCGTAATGCGTTATGCGTTATGCGTTATGCGTTATGCGTAGTGCATTATGCGTTATTCGTTGTGCGTTATGCGTTATGGGTTATGGGTTATGAGTTATGCGTTATGCGTTATGCGTTATGCGTTATGCGTTATGCGTTATGCGTTCTGCGTTATGGGTTATGAGTTATGCTTTATGCGTTATGCTTTATGCGTTATGCTTTATGCTTTATGCGGTATGCGTTATTGCGTTATGCGTTTTGCGTTATGCGTTATGCGTTATGCGTTATGCGTTGTGCATTATGCGTTATGCGTTATGGGTTATGTTTTATGCGTTATGCGATAGGCGTTATGCGTTAAGCGTAATGCTTTACGCGTTATGCGTTATGCGTTATGCGTTATGTGTTATACGTTTGCGTTATGCGTTAGGCGTTATGCGTTATGCTTTATGCTTTATGCGTTATGCGTTATGCGTTATGCGTTATGGGTTATGCCTTTTGCGTTATGAGTTATGCGTCATGCGTTTTGCGTTATACGTTATGCGTTATGCGTTTTGCGTTATAGGTTATGCGATATGCGTTATGCGTTATGCGTGATGCGTTTTGCTTTATGCGTTATGCGTTATGAGTTATACGTAATGCGTTATGCGTTATGCGTTATGCGTTATGCGTTATGCGTTATGCGTTATGCGTTATGCGTTATGCGTTATGCGTGATGCGTTTTGCTTTATGCTTTATGCGTTATGAGTTATACGTAATGCGTTATGGGTTATGCGTTATGCGTTTTGCGTTATGGGTTATGGTTTATGCGTTATGCTTTATGCGTTATGCTTTATGCGTTATGCGTTATGCGTTATGCGTTATGCGTTATGCGTTATGCGTTATGCCTTTTGCGTTATGCGTTATGCGTTATGAGTTTTGCGTTATGCGTTATGCGTTATGCGTTAACGTTATGCGTTATGCCTTTTGCGTTATCCGTTATGCGTTTTGCGTTATGCGTTATGCGTTATGCGTTATGCGTTATGCGTTATGCGTTATGCGTTATGCGTTATGCGTTGTGCGTTGTGCGTTCTGCGTTATGGGTTATGGGTTATGCGTTATGCTTTATGCGTTATGCGTTATGCGTTATGCGTTATGCGTTATTCGTTATGAGTTATAAGTTATGCGTAATGCGTTATGCGTTATGCGTTATGCATTATGCGTTGTGCATTATGTGTTATGCGTTATGCGTTATGGGTTATGAGTTATGCGATATGCGTTATGCATTTTGTGTTATGCGCCATGCGTTATGCGTTATGAGTTATAAGTTATGCGTTATGCATTATGCGTTATGCGTCATGCGTTATGCGTTATGCGTTATGCGTTATGCGTTATGCGTTATGCGTTATGCGTTATGCGTTATGCGTTATGCGTTATGCGTTATTCGTTATGAGTTATGGGTTATGCGTTATGCGTTATGCGTTATGCTTTATGCGTTATGCTTTATGCTTTATGCGTCATGCGTCATGAGTTTTGCGTTATACGTTATGCGGTATTCGTTATGCGTTCTGCGTTATGGGTTATGAGTTATGCTTTATGCGTTATGCGTTATGCTTTATGCTTTATGCGTTATGCGTTATGCGTTATGCTTTATGCGTTATGCATTTTGCGTTATGCGTTATGCGTTATGCGTTATGAGTTATAAGTTATGCGTAATGCGTTATGCGTTATGCGTTATGCGTTATACGTTATGCGTTGTGCGTTATACGCTTGCGTTATGCCTTATGGGTTATGCGTAATGCGTTATGCGTTATTGCGTTATGCTTTATGCGTTATGCGTTATGCGTTATGCGTTATGCTTTATGCTTTATGCGTTATGCGTTATGCGTTATGCGTTATGCGTTATGTCTTTTGCGTTATGCGTCATGAGTTTTGCGTTATAAGTTATGCGTTATGCGTTATGCGTTATGCGTTGTGCATTATGCGTTATGCGTTATGGGTTATGTTTTATGCGTTATGCGATAGGCGTTATGCGTTAAGCGTAATGCTTTACGCGTTATGCGTTATGCGTTATGTGTTATACGTTTGCGTTATGCGTTAGGCGTTATGCGTTATGCTTTATGCGTTATGCGTTATGCGTTATGCGTTATGGGTTATGCCTTTTGCGTTATGAGTTATGCGTCATGCGTTTTGCGTTATGCGTTATGCGTTATGCGTTATGCGTTATGCGTTATGCGTTATGCGTTATGCGTTATGCGTGATGCGTTTTGCTTTATGCGTTATGCGTTATGAGTTATACGTAATGCGTTATGCGTTATGCGTTATGCGTTTTGCGTTATGTGTTATGGTTTATGCGTTATGCTTTATGCGTTATGCTTTATGCGTTATGCGTTATGCGTTATGCGTTATGCGTTATGCCTTTTGCGTTATGGGTTATGAGTTATGCTTTATGCGTTATGCGTTATGCGTTATGCGTTATGCGTTAGGCGTTGTGCGTTGTGCGTTCTGCGTTATGGGTTATGGGTTATGCGTTATGCTTTATGCGTTATGCATTTTGCGTTATGTGTTATGCGTTATTCGTTATGAGTTATAAGTTAGGCGTAATGCGTTATGCGTTATGCGTTATGCATTATGCGTTGTGCATTATGTGTTATGCGTTATGCGTTATGGGTTATGGGTTATGCGTTATGCGTTATGCATTTTGCGTTATGCGTCATGCGTTATGCGTTATGAGTTATAAGTTATGCGTTATGCGTTATGCGTTATGCGTTATGCGTTATGCGTTGTGCATTATGCGTTATGCGTTATGGGTTATGTTTTATGCGTTATGCGATAGGCGTTATGCGTTAAGCGTAATGCTTTACGCGTTATGCGTTATGCGTTATGCGTTATGTGTTATACGTTTGCGTTATGCGTTAGGCGTTATGCGTTATGCTTTATGCGTTATGCGTTATGCGTTATGCGTTATGGGTTATGCCTTTTGCGTTATGAGTTATGCGTCATGCGTTTTGCGTTATACGTTATGCGTTATGCGTTTTGCGTTATAGGTTATGCGATATGCGTTATGCGTTATGCGTGATGCGTTTTGCTTTATGCGTTATGCGTTATGAGTTATACGTAATGCGTTATGCGTTATGCGTTATGCGTTTTGCGTTATGGGTTATGGTTTATGCGTTATGCTTTATGCGTTATGCTTTATGCGTTATGCGTTATGCGTTATGCGTTATGCGTTATGCCTTTTGCGTTATGCGTTATGCGTTATGAGTTTTGCGTTATACGTTATGCGGTATTCGTTATGCGTTGTGCATTATGCGTTATGCGTTATGCGTTATGGGTTATGAATTATGCGTTATGCGATATGCGTTATGCCTTTTGCGTTATGCTTTATGCGTTATGCGTTATGCGTTATGCGTTATGCGTTATGCGTTAACGTTATGCGTTATGCCTTTTGCGTTATCCGTTATGCGTTTTGCGTTATGCGTTATGCGTTATGCGTTATGCGTTATGCGTTATGCGTTATGCGTTATGCGTTATGCGTTGTGCCTTGTGCGTTCTGCGTTATGGGTTATGGGTTATGCGTTATGCTTTATGCGTTATGCATTTTGCGTTATGTGTTATGCGTTATTCGTTATGAGTTATAAGTTATGCGTAATGCGTTATGCGTTATGCGTTATGCGTCATGCGTTATGCGTTATGCGTTATGCGTTATGCGTTATGCGTTATGCGTTATGCGTTATGCGTTATGCGTTATGCGTTATGCGTTATGCGTTATGCGTTATGCGTTATTCGTTATGAGTTATGGGTTATGCGTTATGCGTTTTGCGTTATGCGATATTCGTTATGCGTTATGCGTTGTGCGTTGTGCGTTCTGCGTTATGGGTTATGGGTTATGCGTTATGCTTTATGCGTTATGCATTTTGCGTTATGCGTTATGCGTTATGCGTTATGAGTTATAAGTTATGCGTAATGCGTTATGCGTTATGCGTTATGCGTTATACGTTATGCGTTGTGCGTTATACGCTTGCGTTATGCCTTATGGGTTATGCGTAATGCGTTATGCGTTATGCGTTATGCGTTATGCGTTATGCGTTATGCGTTATGCGTTGTGCGCTATACGTTTGCGTTATGCGTTATGCATTATGCGTTATGCGTTATGCGTTATGCGTTATGATTTATGCTTTATGCGTTACGCTTTATGCGTTATGCATTATGCGTTATGCGTTATGCGATATGCGTTATGCGTTATGCGTTATGCGTTATGCGTTATGCGTTATTCGTTATGAGTAATGAGTTATAAGTTATGCGTTATGCGTTATGCTTTATGCGTTATGCGTTATGAGTTATGCGTTATGCGTTATGCGTTATGCGTTATACGGTAAGCGTTATGCGTTATGCGTTATGCGTTATGCTTTATGCGTTATGCATTATGCGTTATGCGTGATCTGACATGCGTTATGCGTTATGCGTTATGCGTTATGCTTTATGCCTTATGGTTTGCGTTATGCGTTATGCGTTATGCGTTATGCATAATGCGTTATACGTTATGTATTATGCGTTATGCCTTATGCGTTATGCGATATGCGTCATGCATCAAGCCTTATGCGTTATGCGATATGCGATATGCGTCATGCATCAAGCCTTATGCGTTATGGGTTATGCGTTAACGTTATGCGTTATGCGTTATACGTTATACGTTATACGTTATACGTTTTGCGTTATGCGTTATGCGTTATGCGTTATGCGTTATGCGTTATGCGTTCTGCGTTATGCGTCATGCGTTATGCGTTATGCGTTATGCGTTATGCGTTATGCGTTATGCGTTGTGCGCTATACGTTTGCGTTATGCGTTATGCATTATGCGTTATGCGTTATGCGTTATGCGTTATGATTTATGCTTTATGCGTTACGCTTTATGCGTTATGCATTATGCGTTATGCGTTTTGCGATATGCGTTATGCGTTATGCGTTATGCGTTATGCGTTATTCGTTATGAGTAATGAGTTATAAGTTATGCGTTATGCGTTATGCTTTATGCGTTATGCGTTATGAGTTATGCGTTATGCGTTATGCGTTATGCGTTATACGGTAAGCGTTATGCGTTATGCGTTATGCGTTATGCGTTATGATTTATGCTTTATGCGTTACGCTTTATGCGTTATGCATTATGCGTTATGCGTTATGCGATATGCGTTATGCGTTATGCGTTATGCGTTATTCGTTATGAGTAATGAGTTATAAGTTATGCGTTATGCGTTATGCTTTATGCGTTATGCGTTATGAGTTATACGTTATGCGTTATGCGTTATGCGTTATGCGTTATGCGTTATGCGTTATGCGTTATGCGTTATGCGTTATGCGTTATGCGTTATGCGTTATGCGTTATGCGTTATGCGTTACGCGTTATGCGTTATGCGTTGTGCGTTACACGGTATGCGTTATGCGTTATACGTTATGCGTTATGCGTTATGCGTTATGCGTTATGCGTTATGCGTTATGCGTTATGCGTTATGCGTTATGCGTTATGCGTTATGCGTTATGCGTTATACGGTATGCGTTATGCGTTATACGTAATGCGTTATGCGTTATGCGTTATGCGTTATGCGTTATACGGTATGCGTTATGCGTTATACGTTTTGCGTTATGCGTTATGCGTTATGCGTTATGCATTATGCGTTATACGGTATACGTTATGCGTTATACGTTATGCGTTATGCGTTATGCGTTATGCTTTATGCGTTATGCATTATGCGTTATGCGTGATCTGACATGCGTTATGCGTTATGCGTTATGCGTTATGCCTTATGCCTTATGGTTTGCGTTATGCGTTATGCGTTATGCGTTATGCGTTATGCGTTATGCGTTATGCGTTATGCGTTATGCGTTATGCGTTATGCGTTATGCGTTATGCGTTATGCGTTATGCGTTATGCGTTGTGCGTTATACGTTTGCGTTATGCGTTCTGCATTATGCGTTATACGGTATACGTTATGCGTTATGCGTTATGCGTTATGCTTTATGCGTTATGCATTATGCGTTATGCGTGATCTGACATGCGTTATGCGTTATGCGTTATGCGTTATGCGTTATGCGTTATGCGTTATGCGTTATGCGTTATGAGTTATGCGTTATGCGTTATGCGTTATGCGTTAAGCGTTATGCGTTATGCGTTATGCGTTATGCGTTATGCGTTATGCGTTATGCGTTATGCGTTATACGGTATGCGTTATGCGTTATACGTTATGCGTTATGCGTTATGCGTTATGCGTTATACGGTATGCGTTATGCGTTATACGTTTTGCGTTATGCGTTATGCGTTATGCGTTATGCATTATGCGTTATACGGTATACGTTATGAGTTATACGTTATGCGTTATGCGTTATGCGTTATGCTTTATGCGTTATGCATTATGCGTTATGCGTGATCTGACATGCGTTATGCGTTATGCGTTATGCGTTATGCCTTATGCCTTATGGTTTGCGTTATGCGTTATGCGTTATGCGTTATGCGTTATGCGTTATGCGTTATGCGTTATGCGTTATGCGTTATGCGTTATGCGTTATGCGTTGTGCGTTATACGTTTGCGTTATGCGTTCTGCATTATGCGTTATACGGTATACGTTATGCGTTATACGTTATGCGTTATGCGTTATGCGTTATGCTTTATGCGTTATGCATTATGCGTTATGCGTGATCTGACATGCGTTATGCGTTATGCGTTATGCGTTATGCGTTATGCGTTATGCGTTATGAGTTATGCGTTATGCGTTATGCGTTATGCGTTAAGCGTTATGCGTTTTGCGTTATGCGTTATGCTTTCTGCGTTATGCGTTATGCGTTATGCGTTATGCGTTATGCGTTATATGTTATGCGTTATGCGTTATGCGTTATGCGTTGTGCGTTATACGTTTGCGTTATGCGTTATGCGTTATACGGTATGCGTCATGCGTTATACGTTATGCGTTATGCGTTATGCGATATGCGTTATGCGTTATGCGTTATGCGTTATGCGTTATGCGTTATGCTTTATGCGTTATGCGTTATGAGTTACACGTTATGCTTTATGCGTTATGCGTTATTGCGTTAGGGGTTATGCGTTATGCGTTATGCTTTATGCTTTATGCGTTATACGTTATGCGTTATGCGATATGCGTTATGGGTTATGCTTCATGCGTTATGCGTTATGCGTTATGCTTTATGCTTTATGCGTTATGCGTTACTCCTTATGAGTTATGAGTTATGCGTTATGCGTGATCCGTTATGCGTTAAGCGTTATGCGTTATGCGTTATGCGTTATGCGTTATGCGTTATGCGTTATGCGTTATGCGTTATGCGTTATGCGTTATGCGTTATGCGTTATGCGTTATGCGTTATGCGTTATGCGTTATGCGTTATGCGTTATGCGTTATGCGTTATACGGTATGCGTTATGCGTTATGCGTTATGCGTTATGCGTTATGCGTTATGCGTTATGCGTTATGATTTATGATTTATGCGTTACGCTTTATGCGTTATGCAGTATGCGTTATGCGTTATGCGATATGCGATATGCGTCATGCATCAAGCCTTATGCGTTATGGGTTATGCGTTAACGTTATGCGATTTGCGTTATGCGTGATCCGTTATGCGTTAAGCGTTATGCGTTATGCGTTATGCGTTATGCGTTATGCGTTATGCGTTATGCGTTATGCGTTATGCGTTATGCGTTATGCGTTATGCGTTATGCGTTATGCGTTATGCGTTATGCGTTATGCGTTATGCGTTATGCGTTATGCGTTATGCGTTATGCGTTATGCGTTATGCGTTATGCGTTATGCGTTATGCGTTATGCGTTATGCGTTATGCGTTATGCGTTATGCGTTATGCGTTATGCGTTATGCGTTATGCGTTATGCGTTATGCGTTTTGCTTTATGCGTTATGCGTTATGGGTTATGCGTTGTGCGTTATACGGTTGCGTTATACGTTATGCATTATGCGTTATACGGTATACGTTATGCGTTATGCGTTATGCGTTATGCGTTATGCGTTATGCGTTATGCGTTATGCGTTATGCATTATGCGTTATGCGTTATGCGTTATGCGTTATGCGTTACGCTTTATGCGTTATGCATTATGCGTTATGCGTGATCTGACATGCGTTATGCGTTATGCGTTATGCGTTATGCGTTATGCGTTATACGGTATACGTTATGCGTTATACGTTATGCGTTATGCGTTATGCGTTATGCGTTATGCGTTGTGCGTTATACGGTTGCGTTATGCGTTATGCATTATGCGTTATACGGTATACGTTATGCGTTATACGTTATGCATTATGCGTTATGCGTTATGCGTTATGCGTTATGCGTTATGCTTTATGCGTTATGCATTATGCGTTATGCGTGATCTGACATGCGTTATGCGTTATGCCTTATGCCTTATGGTTTGCGTTATACGTTTGCGTTATGCGTTATGCGTTATGCGTTATGCGTTATGGTTTATGCGTTATGCGTTATGCGTTATGCGTAATGCGTTATGCGTTATGCGTTATGCGTTATGCGTTATGCGTTATGCGTTATGCGTTATGCGTTATGCGCTATGCGTTATGCGTTATGGGTTATGCTTCATGCGTTATGCGTTATGCTTTATGCTTTATGCGTTATGCGTTATACGGTATGCGTTATGCGTTATACGTTTTGCGTTATGCGTTATGCGTTATGCGTTATGCGTTATGCGTTATGCGTTAAGGCGTTATGCGTTATGCGTTATGCGTTATGCGTTATGCGTTATGCGTTATGCGTTATGCGTTATGCTTTATGCGTAATGCGTTATGCGTTATGCGTTATGCGTTATGCGTTATTCGTTATGAGTAATGAGTTATAAGTTATGCGTTATGCGTTATGCTTTATGCATTATGCGTTATGCATTATGCGTTATGCGTTATGCTTTATGCGTTATGCGTTTCTCCTTATGAGTTATGAGTTATGCGTTATGCGTGATCCGTTATGCGTTAAGCGTTATGCGTTATGCGTTATGCGTTATGCGTTATGCGTTATGCGTTATGCGCTATGCGTTATGCGTTATGGGTTATGCTTCATGCGTTATGCGTTATGCTTTATGCTTTATGCGTTATGCGTTATACGGTATGCGTTATGCGTTATACGTTTTGCGTTATGCGTTATGCGTTATGCGTTATGCGTTATGCGTTATGCGTTAAGGCGTTATGCGTTATGCGTCATGCGTTATACGTTATGCGTTATGCGTTATGCGTTATGCGTTATGCGTTATGCGTTATGCGTTATGCGTTATGCGTTATGCGTTATGCGTTATGCGTTATGCGTTATGCGTTATGCGTTATGCGTTATTCGTTATGAGTTATGGGTTATGCGTTATGCGTTATGCGTTATGCTTTATGCGTTATGCTTTATGCTTTATGCGTTATGCGTCATGAGTTTTGCGTTATACGTTATGCGGTATTCGTTATGCGTTCTGCGTTATGGGTTATGAGTTATGCTTTATGCGTTATGCGTTATGCTTTATGCTTTATGCGTTATGCGTTATGCGTTATGCGTTATGCGTTATGCATTTTGCGTTATGCGTTATGCGTTATGCGTTATGAGTTATAAGTTATGCGTAATGCGTTATGCGTTATGCGTTATGCGTTATACGTTATGCGTTGTGCGTTATACGCTTGCGTTATGCCTTATGGGTTATGCGTAATGCGTTATGCGTTATTGCGTTATGCTTTATGCGTTATGCTTTATGCGTTATGCGTTATGCTTTATGCGTTATGCGTTATGCGTTATGCGTTATGCGTTATGCGTTATGTCTTTTGCGTTATGCGTCATGAGTTTTGCGTTATAAGTTATGCGTTATGCGTTATGCGTTATGCGTTGTGCATTATGCGTTATGCGTTATGGGTTATGTTTTATGCGTTATGCGATAGGCGTTATGCGTTAAGCGTAATGCTTTACGCGTTATGCGTTATGCGTTATGTGTTATACGTTTGCGTTATGCGTTAGGCGTTATGCGTTATGCTTTATGCGTTATGCGTTATGCGTTATGCGTTATGCGTTATGCCTTTTGCGTTATGAGTTATGCGTCATGCGTTTTGCGTTATACGTTATGCGTTATGCGTTTTGCGTTATAGGTTATGCGATATGCGTTATGCGTTATGCGTGATGCGTTTTGCTTTATGCGTTATGCGTTATGAGTTATACGTAATGCGTTATGCGTTATGCGTTATGCGTTTTGCGTTATGTGTTATGGTTTATGCGTTATGCTTTATGCGTTATGCTTTATGCGTTATGCGTTATGCGTTATGCGTTATGCGTTATGCCTTTTGCGTTATGGGTTATGAGTTATGCTTTATGCGTTATGCGTTATGCGTTATGCGTTATGCGTTAGGCGTTGTGCGTTGTGCGTTCTGCGTTATGGGTTATGGGTTATGCGTTATGCTTTATGCGTTATGCATTTTGCGTTATGTGTTATGCGTTATTCGTTATGAGTTATAAGTTAGGCGTAATGCGTTATGCGTTATGCGTTATGCATTATGCGTTGTGCATTATGTGTTATGCGTTATGCGTTATGGGTTATGGGTTATGCGTTATGCGTTATGCATTTTGCGTTATGCGTCATGCGTTATGCGTTATGAGTTATAAGTTATGCGTTATGCGTTATGCGTTATGCGTTATGCGTCATGCGTTGTGCATTATGCGTTATG
Source organism: Lasioglossum morio (assembly GCA_916610235.2). Classification (NCBI taxonomy): domain Eukaryota; kingdom Metazoa; phylum Arthropoda; class Insecta; order Hymenoptera; family Halictidae; genus Lasioglossum; species Lasioglossum morio. The sequence goes on along the minus strand of CAKAJA020000645.1, from coordinate 55,609 downwards.
CGTTATGGGTTATGTTTTATGCGTTATGCGATAGGCGTTATGCGTTAAGCGTAATGCTTTACGCGTTATGCGTTATGCGTTATGCGTTATGTGTTATACGTTTGCGTTATGCGTTAGGCGTTATGCGTTATGCTTTATGCGTTATGCGTTATGCGTTATGCGTTATGGGTTATGCCTTTTGCGTTATGAGTTATGCGTCATGCGTTTTGCGTTATACGTTATGCGTTATGCGTTTTGCGTTATAGGTTATGCGATATGCGTTATGCGTTATGCGTGATGCGTTTTGCTTTATGCGTTATGCGTTATGAGTTATACGTAATGCGTTATGCGTTATGCGTTATGCGTTTTGCGTTATGGGTTATGGTTTATGCGTTATGCTTTATGCGTTATGCTTTATGCGTTATGCGTTATGCGTTATGCGTTATGCGTTATGCCTTTTGCGTTATGCGTTATGCGTTATGAGTTTTGCGTTATACGTTATGCGGTATTCGTTATGCGTTGTGCATTATGCGTTATGCGTTATGCGTTATGGGTTATGAATTATGCGTTATGCGATATGCGTTATGCCTTTTGCGTTATGCTTTATGCGTTATGCGTTATGCGTTATGCGTTATGCGTTATGCGTTAACGTTATGCGTTATGCCTTTTGCGTTATCCGTTATGCGTTTTGCGTTATGCGTTATGCGTTATGCGTTATGCGTTATGCGTTATGCGTTATGCGTTATGCGTTATGCGTTGTGCGTTGTGCGTTCTGCGTTATGGGTTATGGGTTATGCGTTATGCTTTATGCGTTATGCATTTTGCGTTATGTGTTATGCGTTATTCGTTATGAGTTATAAGTTATGCGTAATGCGTTATGCGTTATGCGTTATGCGTTATGCGTTATGCGTTATGCGTTATGCGTTATGCGTTATGCGTTATGCGTTATGCGTTATGCGTTATGCGTTATGCGTTATGCGTTATGCGTTATGCGTTATGCGTTATTCGTTATGAGTTATGGGTTATGCGTTATGCGTTTTGCGTTATGCGATATTCGTTATGCGTTATGCGTTGTGCGTTGTGCGTTCTGCGTTATGGGTTATGGGTTATGCGTTATGCTTTATGCGTTATGCATTTTGCGTTATGCGTTATGCGTTATGCGTTATGAGTTATAAGTTATGCGTAATGCGTTATGCGTTATGCGTTATGCGTTATACGTTATGCGTTGTGCGTTATACGCTTGCGTTATGCCTTATGGGTTATGCGTAATGCGTTATGCGTTATGCGTTATGCGTTATGCGTTATGCGTTATGCGTTATGCGTTGTGCGCTATACGTTTGCGTTATGCGTTATGCATTATGCGTTATGCGTTATGCGTTATGCGTTATGATTTATGCTTTATGCGTTACGCTTTATGCGTTATGCATTATGCGTTATGCGTTATGCGATATGCGTTATGCGTTATGCGTTATGCGTTATGCGTTATGCGTTATTCGTTATGAGTAATGAGTTATAAGTTATGCGTTATGCGTTATGCTTTATGCGTTATGCGTTATGAGTTATGCGTTATGCGTTATGCGTTATGCGTTATACGGTAAGCGTTATGCGTTATGCGTTATGCGTTATGCTTTATGCGTTATGCATTATGCGTTATGCGTGATCTGACATGCGTTATGCGTTATGCGTTATGCGTTATGCTTTATGCCTTATGGTTTGCGTTATGCGTTATGCGTTATGCGTTATGCATAATGCGTTATACGTTATGTATTATGCGTTATGCCTTATGCGTTATGCGATATGCGTCATGCATCAAGCCTTATGCGTTATGCGATATGCGATATGCGTCATGCATCAAGCCTTATGCGTTATGGGTTATGCGTTAACGTTATGCGTTATGCGTTATACGGTATGCGTTATACGTTATACGTTTTGCGTTATGCGTTATGCGTTATGCGTTATGCGTTATGCGTTATGCGTTCTGCGTTATGCGTCATGCGTTATGCGTTATGCGTTATGCGTTATGCGTTATGCGTTATGCGTTGTGCGCTATACGTTTGCGTTATGCGTTATGCATTATGCGTTATGCGTTATGCGTTATGCGTTATGATTTATGCTTTATGCGTTACGCTTTATGCGTTATGCATTATGCGTTATGCGTTTTGCGATATGCGTTATGCGTTATGCGTTATGCGTTATGCGTTATTCGTTATGAGTAATGAGTTATAAGTTATGCGTTATGCGTTATGCTTTATGCGTTATGCGTTATGAGTTATGCGTTATGCGTTATGCGTTATGCGTTATACGGTAAGCGTTATGCGTTATGCGTTATGCGTTATGCGTTATGATTTATGCTTTATGCGTTACGCTTTATGCGTTATGCATTATGCGTTATGCGTTATGCGATATGCGTTATGCGTTATGCGTTATGCGTTATTCGTTATGAGTAATGAGTTATAAGTTATGCGTTATGCGTTATGCTTTATGCGTTATGCGTTATGAGTTATACGTTATGCGTTATGCGTTATGCGTTATGCGTTATGCGTTATGCGTTATGCGTTATGCGTTATGCGTTATGCGTTATGCGTTATGCGTTATGCGTTACGCGTTATGCGTTATGCGTTGTGCGTTACACGGTATGCGTTATGCGTTATACGTTATGCGTTATGCGTTATGCGTTATGCGTTATGCGTTATGCGTTATGCGTTATGCGTTATGCGTTATGCGTTATGCGTTATACGGTATGCGTTATGCGTTATACGTAATGCGTTATGCGTTATGCGTTATGCGTTATGCGTTATACGGTATGCGTTATGCGTTATACGTTTTGCGTTATGCGTTATGCGTTATGCGTTATGCATTATGCGTTATACGGTATACGTTATGCGTTATACGTTATGCGTTATGCGTTATGCGTTATGCTTTATGCGTTATGCATTATGCGTTATGCGTGATCTGACATGCGTTATGCGTTATGCGTTATGCGTTATGCCTTATGCCTTATGGTTTGCGTTATGCGTTATGCGTTATGCGTTATGCGTTATGCGTTATGCGTTATGCGTTATGCGTTATGCGTTATGCGTTATGCGTTATGCGTTATGCGTTATGCGTTGTGCGTTATACGTTTGCGTTATGCGTTCTGCATTATGCGTTATACGGTATACGTTATGCGTTATGCGTTATGCGTTATGCTTTATGCGTTATGCATTATGCGTTATGCGTGATCTGACATGCGTTATGCGTTATGCGTTATGCGTTATGCGTTATGCGTTATGCGTTATGCGTTATGCGTTATGAGTTATGCGTTATGCGTTATGCGTTATGCGTTAAGCGTTATGCGTTATGCGTTATGCGTTATGCGTTATGCGTTATGCGTTATGCGTTATGCGTTATACGGTATGCGTTATGCGTTATACGTTATGCGTTATGCGTTATGCGTTATGCGTTATGCGTTATACGGTATGCGTTATGCGTTATACGTTTTGCGTTATGCGTTATGCGTTATGCGTTATGCATTATGCGTTATACGGTATACGTTATGAGTTATACGTTATGCGTTATGCGTTATGCGTTATGCTTTATGCGTTATGCATTATGCGTTATGCGTGATCTGACATGCGTTATGCGTTATGCGTTATGCGTTATGCCTTATGCCTTATGGTTTGCGTTATGCGTTATGCGTTATGCGTTATGCGTTATGCGTTATGCGTTATGCGTTATGCGTTATGCGTTATGCGTTATGCGTTATGCGTTATGCGTTGTGCGTTATACGTTTGCGTTATGCGTTCTGCATTATGCGTTATACGGTATACGTTATGCGTTATACGTTATGCGTTATGCGTTATGCGTTATGCTTTATGCGTTATGCATTATGCGTTATGCGTGATCTGACATGCGTTATGCGTTATGCGTTATGCGTTATGCGTTATGCGTTATGCGTTATGAGTTATGCGTTATGCGTTATGCGTTATGCGTTAAGCGTTATGCGTTTTGCGTTATGCGTTATGCTTTCTGCGTTATGCGTTATGCGTTATGCGTTATGCGTTATGCGTTATATGTTATGCGTTATGCGTTATGCGTTATGCGTTGTGCGTTATACGTTTGCGTTATGCGTTATGCGTTATACGGTATGCGTCATGCGTTATACGTTATGCGTTATGCGTTATGCGATATGCGTTATGCGTTATGCGTTATGCGTTATGCGTTATGCGTTATGCTTTATGCGTTATGCGTTATGAGTTACACGTTATGCTTTATGCGTTATGCGTTATTGCGTTAGGGGTTATGCGTTATGCGTTATGCTTTATGCTTTATGCGTTATACGTTATGCGTTATGCGATATGCGTTATGGGTTATGCTTCATGCGTTATGCGTTATGCGTTATGCTTTATGCTTTATGCGTTATGCGTTACTCCTTATGAGTTATGAGTTATGCGTTATGCGTGATCCGTTATGCGTTAAGCGTTATGCGTTATGCGTTATGCGTTATGCGTTATGCGTTATGCGTTATGCGTTATGCGTTATGCGTTATGCGTTATGCGTTATGCGTTATGCGTTATGCGTTATGCGTTATGCGTTATGCGTTATGCGTTATGCGTTATGCGTTATGCGTTATGCGTTATGCGTTATGCGTTATACGGTATGCGTTATGCGTTATGCGTTATGCGTTATGCGTTATGCGTTATGCGTTATGATTTATGATTTATGCGTTACGCTTTATGCGTTATGCAGTATGCGTTATGCGTTATGCGATATGCGATATGCGTCATGCATCAAGCCTTATGCGTTATGGGTTATGCGTTAACGTTATGCGATTTGCGTTATGCGTGATCCGTTATGCGTTAAGCGTTATGCGTTATGCGTTATGCGTTATGCGTTATGCGTTATGCGTTATGCGTTATGCGTTATGCGTTATGCGTTATGCGTTATGCGTTATGCGTTATGCGTTATGCGTTATGCGTTATGCGTTATGCGTTATGCGTTATGCGTTATGCGTTATGCGTTATGCGTTATGCGTTATGCGTTATGCGTTATGCGTTATGCGTTATGCGTTATGCGTTATGCGTTATGCGTTATGCGTTATGCGTTATGCGTTATGCGTTATGCGTTTTGCTTTATGCGTTATGCGTTATGGGTTATGCGTTGTGCGTTATACGTTTGCGTTATACGTTATGCATTATGCGTTATACGGTATACGTTATGCGTTATGCGTTATGCGTTATGCGTTATGCGTTATGCGTTATGCGTTATGCGTTATGCGTTATGCGTTATGCGTTATGCGTTATGCGTTATGCGTTACGCTTTATGCGTTATGCATTATGCGTTATGCGTGATCTGACATGCGTTATGCGTTATGCGTTATGCGTTATGCGTTATGCGTTATACGGTATACGTTATGCGTTATACGTTATGCGTTATGCGTTATGCGTTATGCGTTATGCGTTGTGCGTTATACGGTTGCGTTATGCGTTATGCATTATGCGTTATACGGTATACGTTATGCGTTATACGTTATGCATTATGCGTTATGCGTTATGCGTTATGCGTTATGCGTTATGCTTTATGCGTTATGCATTATGCGTTATGCGTGATCTGACATGCGTTATGCGTTATGCCTTATGCCTTATGGTTTGCGTTATACGTTTGCGTTATGCGTTATGCGTTATGCGTTATGCGTTATGGTTTATGCGTTATGCGTTATGCGTTATGCGTAATGCGTTATGCGTTATGCGTTATGCGTTATGCGTTATGCGTTATGCGTTATGCGTTATGCGTTATGCGTTATGCGCTATGCGTTATGCGTTATGGGTTATGCTTCATGCGTTATGCGTTATGCTTTATGCTTTATGCGTTATGCGTTATACGGTATGCGTTATGCGTTATACGTTTTGCGTTATGCGTTATGCGTTATGCGTTATGCGTTATGCGTTATGCGTTAAGGCGTTATGCGTTATGCGTTATACGTTATGCGTTATGCGTTATGCGTTATGCGTTATGCGTTATGCTTTATGCGTAATGCGTTATGCGTTATGCGTTATGCGTTATGCGTTATTCGTTATGAGTAATGAGTTATAAGTTATGCGTTATGCGTTATGCTTTATGCATTATGCGTTATGCATTATGCGTTATGCGTTATGCTTTATGCGTTATGCGTTTCTCCTTATGAGTTATGAGTTATGCGTTATGCGTGATCCGTTATGCGTTAAGCGTTATGCGTTATGCGTTATGCGTTATGCGTTATGCGTTATGCGTTATGCGCTATGCGTTATGCGTTATGGGTTATGCTTCATGCGTTATGCGTTATGCTTTATGCTTTATGCGTTATGCGTTATACGGTATGCGTTATGCGTTATACGTTTTGCGTTATGCGTTATGCGTTATGCGTTATGCGTTATGCGTTAAGGCGTTATGCGTTATGCGTCATGCGTTATACGTTATGCGTTATGCGTTATGCGTTATGCGTTATGCGTTATGCTTTATGCGTAATGCGTTATGCGTTATGCGTTATGCGTTATACGGTATGCGTTATGCGTTATGCGTTATGCGTTATGCGTTATGCGTTATACGGTATGCGTTATGCGTTATACGTTATGCGATATGCGATATGCGTCATGCATCAAGCCTTATGCGTTATGGGTTATGCGTTAAAGTTATGCGTTTTGCGTTATGCGTTATGCGCTATGCGTTATGCGTTATGCGTTATGCGTTAAAGTTATGCTTTATGCGTTATGCGTTATGCGTTATGCGTTATGCGTTATGCGTTATGCGTTATGCGTTATGCGTTATGCGTTATGCGTTATGTGTTATGCGTTATGCGTTATGCGTTATGCGTTATGCGTTATGCGTTATGCGTTATGCTTTATGCGTTATGCGTTACTCCTTATGAGTTATGAGTTATACGTTATGCGTTATGCGTTATGCGTTATGCGTTATGCGTTATGTGTTATGCGTTATGCGTTATGCGTTATGCGTTATGCGTTATGCGTTATGCGTTATGCTTTATGCGTTATGCGTTACTCCTTATGAGTTATGAGTTATGCGTTATGCGTGATCCGTTATGCGTTAAGCGTTATGGGTTATGCGTTATGCGTTATGCGTTATGCGTTATGCGTTATGCGTTATGCGTTATGCGATATGCGCTATGCGTTATGCGTTATGGGTTATGCTTCATGCGTTATGCGTTATGCTTTATGCTTTATGCGTTATGCGTTATACGGTATGCGTTATGCGTTATGCGTTATGCGTTATACGGTATGCGTTATGCGTTATACGTTATGCGTTATGCGTTATGCCTTATGGGTTATGCGTTATGCGTTATGGTTATGCGTTATGCGTTATGCGTTATGCGTTATGCGTTATGCGTTATGCGTTATGCGTTATGCGTTATGCGTTATACGTTATGCGTTATGCGTTATGCGTTATACGGTATGCGTTATGCGTTATACGTTATGCGTTATGCGTTATGCCTTATGGGTTATGCGTTATGCGTTATGGTTATGCGTTATGCGTTATGCGTTATGCGTTATGCGTTATGCGTTATGCGTTATGCGTTATACGTTATGCGTTATGCGTTATGCGTTATGCGTTATGCGTTATGCGTTATGCGTTATGCGTTGTGCGTTATACGTTTGCGTTATGCGTTATGCGTTATGCTTTATGCGTTATGCGTTATGCGTAATGCGTTATGCGTTATGCGTTATGCGTTACGCGGTATGCGTTATGCGTTATGAGTTATACGTTATGCGTTATGCGTTATGCGTTATGCGTTATGCGTTATGCGTTATGCGTTATGCGCTATGCGTTATGCGTTATGCGTTATGCGTTATGCGTTATGTGTTATGCGTTATGCATTATGCGTTATGCGTTATGCGTTATGCTTTATGCGTTATGCGTTATGCGTTATGCGTTATGCGTTATACGGTATGATTTATGCGTTATACGTTATGCGTTATGCGTTATGCGTTATGGGTTATGCGTTATGCGATAAGCGTCATGCATCAAGCCTTATGCGTTATGCGATATGCGATATGCGTCATGCATCAAGCCTTATGCGTTATGGGTTATGCGTTAAAGTTATGCGTTTTGCGTTATGCGTTATGCGTTACGCGGTATGCGTTATGCGTTATGAGTTATACGTTATGCGTTATGCGTTATGCGTTATGCGTTATGCGTTATGCGTTATGCGTTATGCGTTATGCGTTATGCGTTATGCGTTATGCGTTATGCGTTATGCGTTATGTGTTATGCGTTATGCATTATGCGTTATGCGTTATGCGTTATGCTTTATGCGTTATGCGTTATGCGTTATGCGTTATGCGTTATACGGTATGCGTTATGCGTTATACGTTATGCGTTATGCGTTATGCGTTATGGGTTATGCGTTATGCGATAAGCGTCATGCATCAAGCCTTATGCGTTATGCGATATGCGATATGCGTCATGCATCAAGCCTTATGCGTTATGGGTTATGCGTTATGCGTTATGGTTATGCGTTATGCGTTATGCGTTATGCGTTATGCGTTATGCGTTATGCGTTATGCGTTATGCGTTATGCGTTATACGTTATGCGTTATGCGTTATGCGTTATGCGTTATGCGTTATGCGTTATGCGTTATGCGTTATGCGTTATGCGTTATGCGTTGTGCGTTATGCCTTATGCGTTATGCGATAAGCGTCATGCATCAAGCCTTATGCGTTATGCGATATGCGATATGCGTCATGCATCAAGCCTTATGCGTTATGGGTTATGCGTTAAAGTTATGCGTTTTGCGTTATGCGTTATGCGCTATGCGTTATGCGTTATGCGTTATGCGTTAAAGTTATGCGTTATGCGTTATGCGTTATGCGTTATGCGTTATGCGTTATGCGTTATGCGTTATGCGTTATGCATTATGCGTTATGCGTTATGCGTTATGCTTTATGCGTTATGCGTTATGAGTTATACGTTATGCGTTATGCGTTATGCGTTATGCGTTATGCGTTATGCGTTATGCTTTATGCGTTATGCGTTATGAGTTATACGTTATGCGTTATGCGTTATGCGTTATGCGTTATGCGTTATGTGTTATGCGTTATGCGTTATGCGTTATGCGTTATGCGTTATGCGTTATGCGTTATGCTTTATGCGTTATGCGTTACTCCTTATGAGTTATGAGTTATGCGTTATGCGTGATCCGTTATGCGTTAAGCGTTATGGGTTATGCGTTATGCGTTATGCGTTATGCGTTATGCGTTATGCGTTATGCGTTATGCGTTATGCGCTAGGCGTTATGCGTTATGGGTTATGCTTCATGCGTTATGCGTTATGCTTTATGCTTTATGCGTTATGCGTTATACGGTATGCGTTATGCGTTATGCGTTATGCGTTAAGGCGTTATGCGTTATGCGTCATGCGTTATGCGTCATGCGTTATACGTTATGCGTCATGCGTTATGCGTTATGCGTTATACGGTATGCGTTATGCGTTATACGTTTTGCGTTATGCGTTATGCGTTATGCGTTATGCGTTATGCGTTATGCGTTAAGGCGTTATGCGTTATGCGTCATGCGTTATACGTTATGCGTTATGCGTTATGCGTTATGCGTTATGCGTTATGCTTTATGCGTAATGCGTTATGCGTTATGCGTTATGCGTTATACGGTATGCGTTATGCGTTATGCGTTATGCGTTATGCGTTATGCGTTATACGGTATGCGTTATGCGTTATACGTTATGCGATATGCGATATGCGTCATGCATCAAGCCTTATGCGTTATGGGTTATGCGTTAAAGTTATGCGTTTTGCGTTATGCGTTATGCGCTATGCGTTATGCGTTATGCGTTATGCGTTAAAGTTATGCTTTATGCGTTATGCGTTATGCGTTATGCGTTATGCGTTATGCGTTATGCGTTATGCGTTATGCGTTATGCGTTATGCATTATGCGTTATGCGTTATGCGTTATGCTTTATGCGTTATGCGTTATGAGTTATACGTTATGCGTTATGCGTTATGCGTTATGCGTTATGCGTTATGCGTTATGCTTTATGCGTTATGCGTTATGAGTTATACGTTATGCGTTATGCGTTATGCGTTATGCGTTATGCGTTATGTGTTATGCGTTATGCGTTATGCGTTATGCGTTATGCGTTATGCGTTATGCGTTATGCTTTATGCGTTATGCGTTACTCCTTATGAGTTATGAGTTATACGTTATGCGTTATGCGTTGTGCGTTATGCGTTATGCGTTATGTGTTATGCGTTATGCGTTATGCGTTATGCGTTATGCGTTATGCGTTATGCGTTATGCTTTATGCGTTATGCGTTACTCCTTATGAGTTATGAGTTATGCGTTATGCGTGATCCGTTATGCGTTAAGCGTTATGGGTTATGCGTTATGCGTTATGCGTTATGCGTTATGCGTTATGCGATATGCGCTATGCGTTATGCGTTATGGGTTATGCTTCATGCGTTATGCGTTATGCTTTATGCTTTATGCGTTATGCGTTATACGGTATGCGTTATGCGTTATGCGTTATGCGTTATACGGTATGCGTTATGCGTTATACGTTATGCGTTATGCGTTATGCCTTATGGGTTATGCGTTATGCGTTATGGTTATGCGTTATGCGTTATGCGTTATGCGTTATGCGTTATGCGTTATGCGTTATGCGTTATGCGTTATGCGTTATGCGTTATGCGTTATACGTTATGCGTTATGCGTTATGCGTTATACGGTATGCGTTATGCGTTATACGTTATGCGTTATGCGTTATGCCTTATGGGTTATGCGTTATGCGTTATGGTTATGCGTTATGCGTTATGCGTTATGCGTTATGCGTTATGCGTTATGCGTTATGCGTTATACGTTATGCGTTATGCGTTATGCGTTATGCGTTATGCGTTATGCGTTATGCGTTATGCGTTGTGCGTTATACGTTTGCGTTATGCGTTATGCGTTATGCTTTATGCGTTATGCGTTATGCGTAATGCGTTATGCGTTATGCGTTATGCGTTACGCGGTATGCGTTATGCGTTATGAGTTATACGTTATGCGTTATGCGTTATGCGTTATGCGTTATGCGTTATGCGTTATGCGTTATGCGTTATGCGTTATGCGTTATGCGTTATGCGTTATGCGTTATGCGTTATACGTTATGCGTTATGTGTTATGCGTTATGCATTATGCGTTATGCGTTATGCGTTATGCTTTATGCGTTATGCGTTATGCGTTATGCGTTATACGGTATGATTTATGCGTTATACGTTATGCGTTATGCGTTATGCGTTATGGGTTATGCGTTATGCGATAAGCGTCATGCATCAAGCCTTATGCGTTATGCGATATGCGATATGCGTCATGCATCAAGCCTTATGCGTTATGGGTTATGCGTTAAAGTTATGCGTTTTGCGTTATGCGTTATGCGTTACGCGGTATGCGTTATGCGTTATGAGTTATACGTTATGCGTTATGCGTTATGCGTTATGCGTTATGCGTTATGCGTTATGCGTTATGCGTTATGCGTTATGCGTTATGCGTTATGCGTTATGCGTTATGCGTTATGCGTTATGCGTTATGCGTTATGTGTTATGCGTTATGCATTATGCGTTATGCGTTATGCGTTATGCTTTATGCGTTATGCGTTATGCGTTATGCGTTATGCGTTATACGGTATGCGTTATGCGTTATACGTTATGCGTTATGCGTTATGCGTTATGGGTTATGCGTTATGCGATAAGCGTCATGCGTTATGCGTTATGCGTTATGCGTTATGCGTTGTGCGTTATGCCTTATGCGTTATGCGATAAGCGTCATGCATCAAGCCTTATGCGTTATGCGATATGCGATATGCGTCATGCATCAAGCCTTATGCGTTATGGGTTATGCGTTAAAGTTATGCGTTTTGCGTTATGCGTTATGCGCTATGCGTTATGCGTTATGCGTTATGCGTTATGCGTTATACGTTATGCGTTATGCGTTATGCGTTATGCGTTATGCGTTATGCGTTATGCGTTATGCGTTATGCGTTATGCGTTATGCGTTATGCGTTGTGCGTTATGCCTTATGCGTTATGCGATAAGCGTCATGCATCAAGCCTTATGCGTTATGCGATATGCGATATGCGTCATGCATCAAGCCTTATGCGTTATGGGTTATGCGTTAAAGTTATGCGTTTTGCGTTATGCGTTATGCGCTATGCGTTATGCGTTATGCGTTATGCGTTAAAGTTATGCGTTATGCGTTATGCGTTATGCGTTATGCGTTATGCGTTATGCGTTATGCGTTATGCGTTATGCATTATGCGTTATGCGTTATGCGTTATGCTTTATGCGTTATGCGTTATGAGTTATACGTTATGCGTTATGCGTTATGCGTTATGCGTTATGCGTTATGCGTTATGCTTTATGCGTTATGCGTTATGAGTTATACGTTATGCGTTATGCGTTATGCGTTATGCGTTATGCTTTATGCGTTATGCGTTACTCCTTATGAGTTATGAGTTATGCGTTATGCGTGATCCGTTATGCGTTAAGCGTTATGGGTTATGCGTTATGCGTTATGCGTTATGCGTTATGCGTTATGCGTTATGCGTTATGCGCTATGCGTTATGCGTTATGGGTTATGCTTCATGCGTTATGCGTTATGCTTTATGCTTTATGCGTTATGCGTTATACGGTATGCGTTATGCGTTATGCGTTATGCGTTAAGGCGTTATGCGTTATGCGTCATGCGTTATGCGTCATGCGTTATACGTTATGCGTCATGCGTTATGCGTTATGCGTTATGCGTTATGCTTTATGCGTAATGCGTAATGCGTTATGCGTTATGCGTTATGCGTTATGCGTTATGCGTTATGCGTTATGCGTTATGCGCTATGCGTTATGCGTTATGGGTTATGCTTCATGCGTTATGCGTTATGCTTTATGCTTTATGCGTTATGCGTTATACGGTATGCGTTATGCGTTATGCGTTATGCGTTAAGGCGTTATGCGTTATGCGTCATGCGTTATGCGTCATGCGTTATACGTTATGCGTCATGCGTTATGCGTTATGCGTTATGCGTTATGCTTTATGCGTAATGCGTTATGCGTTATGCGTTATGCGTTATACCATATGCGTTATGCGTTATGCGTTATGCGTTATGCGTTATGCGTTATGCGTTATGCGTTATGCGTTATGCGTTATACGGTATGCGTTATGCGTTATACGTTATGCGTTATGCGTTATGCCTTATGGGTTATGCGTTATGCGTTATGGTTATGCGTTATGCGTTATGCGTTATGCGTTATGCGTTATGCGTTATGCGTTATGCGTTATGCGTTACGCGGTATGCGTTATGCGTTATGAGTTATACGTTATGCGTTATGCGTTATGCGTTATGCGTTATGCGTTATGCGTTATGCGTTATGCGTTATGCGTTATGCGTTATGCGTTATGCGTTATGCGTTATGCGTTATGTGTTATGCGTTATGCATTATGCGTTATGCGTTATGCGTTATGCTTTATGCGTTATGCGTTATGCGTTATGCGTTATACGGTATGCGTTATGCGTTATACGTTATGCGTTATGCGTTATGCGTTATGGGTTATGCGTTATGCGATAAGCGTCATGCATCAAGCCTTATGCGTTATGCGATATGCGATATGCGTCATGCATCAAGCCTTATGCGTTATGGGTTATGCGTTAAAGTTATGCGTTATGCGTTATGCGTTATGCGTTATGCGTTATGCGTTATGCGTTATGCGTTATGCGTTATGCGTTATGCGTTATGCTTTATGCGTTATGCGTTATGAGTTATACGTTATGCGTTATGCGTTATGCGTTATGCGTTATGCGTTATGCGTTATGCGTTATGCGTTATGCGTTATGCGTTATGCGTTATGCGTTATACGGTATGCGTCATGCGTTATACGTTATGCGTTATGCGTTATGCGATATGCGTTATGCATTATGCGTTATGCGTTATGCTTTATGCGTTATGCGTTATGAGTTACACGTTATGCTTTATGCGTTATGCGTTATGCGTTATGCGTTATGCGTTATGCGTTATGCGTTAAGCGTTATGCGTTATGCGTTATGCGTTATGCGCTATGCGTTATGCGTTATAAGTTTGCGTTATGCGTTATGCGTTATGCGTTATGTTTTATGCGTTATGCGTTATGAGTTATGCGTTAACGTTATGCGTTTTGCGTTTTGCGTTATGCGTTATGCGTTATGCATTATGCGTTATGCTTTATGCGTTATGCGTTATGAGTTACACGTTATGCTTTATGCGTTATGCGTTATTGCGTTAGGGGTTATGCGTTATGCGTTATGCGTTATGCGTTATGCGTTATGCGTTATGCGTTATGCGTTATACGGTATGCGTTATGCGTTATGCGTTATGCGTTATGCGTTATGCGTTATGCGTTATGCGTTATGATTTATGCTTTATGCGTTACGCTTTATGCGTTATGCATTATGCGTTATGCGTTATGCGATATGCGTTATGCGTTATGCGTTATGCGTTATGCGTTATGCGTTATACGTTTGCGTTATGCGTTATGCGTTATACGGTATGCGTCATGCGTTATACGTTATGCGTTATGCGTTATGCGATATGCGTTATGCGTTATGCGTTATGCGTTATGCGTTATGCGTTATGCGTTATGCGTTATTCGTTATGAGTAATGAGTTATAAGTTATGCGTTATGCGTTATGCTTTATGCGTTATGCGTTATGCGTTATGAGTTATACGTTATGCGTTATGCGTTATGAGTTATGCGTTATGCGTGATCCGTTATGCGTTAAGCGTTATGCGTTATGCGTTATACGTTTGCGTTATGCGTTATGCGTTATACGGTATGCGTCATGCGTTATACGTTATGCGTTATGCGTTATGCGATATGCGTTATGCGTTATGCGTTATGCGTTATGCGTTATGCTTTATGCGTTATGCGTTATTAGTTACACGTTATGCTTTATGCGTTATGCGTTATGCGTTATGCGTTATGCGTTATACGGTATGCGTTATGCGTTATGCGTTATGCGTTATGCGTTATGCGTTATGCGTTATGATTTATGCTTTATGCGTTACGCTTTATGCGTTATGCATTATGCGTTATGCGTTATGCGATATGCGTTATGCGTTATGCGTTATGCGTTATGCGTTATTCGTTATGAGTAATGAGTTATAAGTTATGCGTTATGCGTTATGCTTTATGCGTTATGCGTTATGCGTTATGAGTTATACGTTATGCGTTATGCGTTATGCGTTATGCGTTATGCGTTATGCGTTATGCGTTATGCGTTATGCGTTATGCGTTATGCGTTATGCGTTATGCGTTATGCGTTATGCGTTATGCGTTATGCGTTATGCGTTATGCGTTATGCGTTATGCGTTATGCGTTATGCGTTATGCGTTATGCGTTATGCGTTATGCGTTGTGCGTTACACGGTATGCGTTATGCGTTATACGTTATGCGTTATGCGTTATGCGTTATGCGTTATGCGTTATGCGTTATGCGTTATGCGTTATGCGTTATAAGTTTGCGTTATGCGTTATGCGTTATACGTTATGCGTTATGCGTTATGCGTTATGCGTTATGCGTTATGCGTTATGCGTGATCTGACATGCGTTATGCGTTATGCGTTATGATTTATGCTTTATGCGTTATGCATTATGCGTTATGCGTTATACGGTATGCGTTATGCGTTATGCGTTATGCGTTATGCGTTATGCGTTATGCGTTATACGGTATGCGTTATGCGTTATACGTTATGCGTTATGCGTTATGCCTTATGGGTTATGCGTTATGCGTTATGGTTATGCGTTATGCGTTATGCGTTATGCGTTATGCGTTATGCGTTATGCGTTATGCGTTATGCGTTATGCGTTATGCGTTATGCGTTATACGTTATGCGTTATGCGTTATGCGTTATGCGTTATGCGTTATGCGTTATGCGTTATGCGTTGTGCGTTATACGTTTGCGTTATGCGTTATGCGTTATGCTTTATGCGTTATGCGTTATGCGTTATGCGTTATGCGTTATGCGTTATGCGTTACGCGGTATGCGTTATGCGTTATGCGTTATGCGTTATGCGTTATGCGTTATGCGTTATGCGTTATGCGTTATGCGTTATGCGTTATGCGTTATGCGTTATGCGTTAAAGTTATGCGTTAAAGTTATGCGTTATGCGTTATGCGTTATGCCTTATGGGTTATGCGTTATGCGTTATGGTTATGCGTTATGCGTTATGCGTTATGCGTTATGCGTTATGCGTTATGCGTTATGCGTTATGCGTTATGCGTTATGCGTTATGCGTTATGCGTTATGCGTTATGCGTTATGCGTTGTGCGTTGTGCGTTATGCATTATGCGTTATGCGATAAGCGTCATGCATCAAGCCTTATGCGTTATGCGATATGCGATATGGGTCATGCATCAAGCCTTATGCGTTATGGGTTATGCGTTAAAGTTATGCGTTTTGCGTTATGCGTTATGCGTTATGCGTTATGCGTTAAAGTTATGCGTTATGCGTTATGCGTTATGCGTTATGCGTTACGCGGTATGCGTTATGCGTTATGAGTTATACGTTATGCGTTATGCGTTATGCGTTATGCGTTATGCGTTATGCGTTATGCGTTATGCGTTATGCGTTATGCGTTATGCGTTATGCGTTATGCGTTGTGCGTTGTGCGTTATGCATTATGCGTTATGCGATAAGCGTCATGCATCAAGCCTTATGCGTTATGCGTTATGCGTTATGCGTTATGCGTAATGCGTTATGCATTATGCGTTATGCGTTACGCGGTATGCGTTATGCGTTATGAGTTATACGTTATGCGTTATGCGTTATGCGTTATGCGTTATGCGTTATGCGTTATGCGTTATGCGTTATGCGTTATGCGTTATGTGTTATGCGTTATGCATTATGCGTTATGCGTTATGCGTTATGCTTTATGCGTTATGCGTTATGCGTTATGCGTTATACGGTATGCGTTATGCGTTATACGTTATGCGTTATGCGTTATGCGTTATGGGTTATGCGTTATGCGATAAGCGTCATGCATCAAGCCTTATGCGTTATGCGATATGCGATATGCGTCATGCATCAAGCCTTATGCGTTATGGGTTATGCGTTAAAGTTATGCGTTATGCGTTATGCGTTATGCGTTATGCGTTATTCGTTATGAGTAATGAGTTATAAGTTATGCGTTATGCGTTATGCTTTATGCGTTATGCGTTATGCGTTATGAGTTATACGTTATGCGTTATGCGTTATGAGTTATGCGTTATGCGTGATCCGTTATGCGTTAAGCGTTATGCGTTATGCGTTATACGTTTGCGTTATGCGATATGCGTTATGCGTTATGCGTTATGCGTTATGCGTTATGCGTTATACGTTTGCGTTATGCGTTATGCGTTATACGGTATGCGTCATGCGTTATACGTTATGCGTTATGCGTTATGCGATATGCGTTATGCGTTATGCGTTATGCGTTATGCGTTATGCGTTATGCGTTATGCGTTATTCGTTATGAGTAATGAGTTATAAGTTATGCGTTATGCGTTATGCTTTATGCGTTATGCGTTATGAGTTACACGTTATGCTTTATGCGTTATGCGTTATGCGTTATGCGTTATGCGTTATACGGTATGCGTTATGCGTTATGCGTTATGCGTTATGCGTTATGCGTTATGCGTTATGCTTTATGCGTTATGCGTTATGCGTTATGAGTTATACGTTATGCGTTATGCGTTATGCGTTATGCGTTATGCGTTATGCGTTATGCGTTATGCGTTATGCGTTATGCGTTATGCGTTATGCGTTATGCGTTATGCGTTATGCGTTATGCGTTATGCGTTATGCGTTATGCGATATGCGTTATGCGTTATGCGTTATGCGTTATGCGTTATGCGTTGTGCGTTACACGGTATGCGTTATGCGTTATACGTTATGCGTTATGCGTTATGCGTTATGCGTTATGCGTTATGCGTTATGCGTTATGCGTTATGCGTTATAAGTTTGCGTTATGCGTTATGCGTTATACGTTATGCGTTATGCGTTATGCGTTATGCGTTATGCGTTATGCGTTATGCGTTATGCGTGATCTGACATGCGTTATGCGTTATGCGTTATGATTTATGCTTTATGCGTTATGCATTATGCGTTATGCGTTATACGGTATGCGTTATGCGTTATGCGTTATGCGTTATGCGTTATGCGTTATGCGTTATACGGTATGCGTTATGCGTTATACGTTATGCGTTATGCGTTATGCCTTATGGGTTATGCGTTATGCGTTATGGTTATGCGTTATGCGTTATGCGTTATGCGTTATGCGTTATGCGTTATGCGTTATGCGTTATGCGTTATGCGTTATGCGTTATGCGTTATGCGTTATGCGTTATACGTTATGCGTTATGCGTTATGCGTTATGCGTTATGCGTTATGCGTTATGCGTTATGCGTTGTGCGTTATACGTTTGCGTTATGCGTTATGCGTTATGCTTTATGCGTTATGCGTTATGCGTTATGCGTTATGCGTTATGCGTTATGCGTTACGCGGTATGCGTTATGCGTTATGCGTTATGCGTTATGCGTTATGCGTTATGCGTTATGCGTTATGCGTTATGCGTTATGCGTTATGCGTTATGCGTTATGCGTTATGCGTTAAAGTTATGCGTTAAAGTTATGCGTTATGCGTTATGCGTTATGCCTTATGGGTTATGCGTTATGCGTTATGGTTATGCGTTATGCGTTATGCGTTATGCGTTATGCGTTATGCGTTATGCGTTATGCGTTATGCGTTATGCGTTATGCGTTATGCGTTATGCGTTATGCGTTATGCGTTATGCGTTGTGCGTTGTGCGTTATGCATTATGCGTTATGCGATAAGCGTCATGCATCAAGCCTTATGCGTTATGCGATATGCGATATGGGTCATGCATCAAGCCTTATGCGTTATGGGTTATGCGTTAAAGTTATGCGTTTTGCGTTATGCGTTATGCGTTATGCGTTATGCGTTAAAGTTATGCGTTATGCGTTATGCGTTATGCGTTATGCGTTACGCGGTATGCGTTATGCGTTATGAGTTATACGTTATGCGTTATGCGTTATGCGTTATGCGTTATGCGTTATGCGTTATGCGTTATGCGTTATGCGTTATGCGTTATGCGTTATGCGTTATGCGTTATGCGTTGTGCGTTGTGCGTTATGCATTATGCGTTATGCGATAAGCGTCATGCATCAAGCCTTATGCGTTATGCGTTATGCGTTATGCGTTATGCGTAATGCGTTATGCATTATGCGTTATGCGTTACGCGGTATGCGTTATGCGTTATGAGTTATACGTTATGCGTTATGCGTTATGCGTTATGCGTTATGCGTTATGCGTTATGCGTTATGCGTTATGCGTTATGCGTTATGCGTTATGTGTTATGCGTTATGCATTATGCGTTATGCGTTATGCGTTATGCTTTATGCGTTATGCGTTATGCGTTATGCGTTATACGGTATGCGTTATGCGTTATACGTTATGCGTTATGCGTTATGCGTTATGGGTTATGCGTTATGCGATAAGCGTCATGCATCAAGCCTTATGCGTTATGCGATATGCGATATGCGTCATGCATCAAGCCTTATGCGTTATGGGTTATGCGTTAAAGTTATGCGTTTTGCGTTATGCGTTAAGCGTTATGCGTTATGCGTTATGCGTTATGCGCTATGCGTTATGCGTTATGCGTTATGCGTTATGCGTTATGCGTTATGCGTTATGCGTTATGCGTTATGCGTTATGCGTTATGCGTTATGCGTTATGCGATATGCGTTATGCGTTATGCGTTATGCGTTGTGCGTTACACGTTTGCGTTATGCGATATGCATTATGCGTTATACGGTATACGTTATGCGTTATACGTTATGCGTTATGCGTTATGCGTTATGCGTTATGCGTTATGCGTTATGCGTTATGCGTTATGCGTTATGCGTTATGCGTTATGCGTTGTGCGTTACACGGTATGCGTTATGCGTTATACGTTATGCGTTATGCGTTATGCGTTATGCGTTATGCGTTATGCGTTATGCGTTATGCGTTATGCGTTATGCGTTATACGTTATGCGTTATGCGTTATGCGTTATGCGTTATGCGTTATGCGTTATGCGTTGTGCGTTATACGTTTGCGTTATGCGTTATGCGTTATGCTTTATGCGTTATGCGTTATGCGTTATGCGTTACGCGTTATGCGTTATGCGTTACGCGGTATGCGTTATGCGTTATGCGTTATGCGTTATGCGTTATGCGTTATGCGTTATGCGTTATGCGTTATGCGTTATGCGTTATGCGTTAAAGTTATGCGTTATGCGTTATGCGTTATGCCTTATGGGTTATGCGTTATGCGTTATGGTTATGCGTTATGCGTTATGCGTTATGCGTTATGCGTTATGCGTTATGCGTTATGCGTTATGCGTTATGCGTTATGCGTTATGCGTTATGCGTTATGCGTTATGCGTTATGCGTTATGCGTTATGCGTTGTGCGTTGTGCGTTATGCATTATGCGTTATGCGATAAGCGTCATGCATCAAGCCTTATGCGTTATGCGATATGCGATATGGGTCATGCATCAAGCCTTATGCGTTATGGGTTATGCGTTAAAGTTATGCGTTTTGCGTTATGCGTTATGCGTTATGCGTTATGCGTTATGCGTTAAAGTTATGCGTTATGCGTTATGCGTTATGCGTTATGCGTTACGCGGTATGCGTTATGCGTTATGAGTTATACGTTATGCGTTATGCGTTATGCGTTATGCGTTATGCGTTATGCGTTATGCGTTATGCGTTATGCGTTATGCGTTATGCGTTATGCGTTATGCGTTATGCGTTGTGCGTTGTGCGTTATGCATTATGCGTTATGCGATAAGCGTCATGCATCAAGCCTTATGCGTTATGCGTTATGCGTTATGCGTTATGCGTAATGCGTTATGCATTATGCGTTATGCGTTACGCGGTATGCGTTATGCGTTATGAGTTATACGTTATGCGTTATGCGTTATGCGTTATGCGTTATGCGTTATGCGTTATGCGTTATGCGTTATGCGTTATGCGTTATGCGTTATGTGTTATGCGTTATGCATTATGCGTTATGCGTTATGCGTTATGCTTTATGCGTTATGCGTTATGCGTTATGCGTTATACGGTATGCGTTATGCGTTATACGTTATGCGTTATGCGTTATGCGTTATGGGTTATGCGTTATGCGATAAGCGTCATGCATCAAGCCTTATGCGTTATGCGATATGCGATATGCGTCATGCATCAAGCCTTATGCGTTATGGGTTATGCGTTAAAGTTATGCGTTTTGCGTTATGCGTTAAGCGTTATGCGTTATGCGTTATGCGTTATGCGCTATGCGTTATGCGTTATGCGTTATGCGTTATGCGTTATGCGTTATGCGTTATGCGTTATGCGTTATGCGTTATGCGTTATGCGTTATGCGTTATGCGTTATGCGTTATGCGATATGCGTTATGCGTTATGCGTTATGCGTTGTGCGTTACACGTTTGCGTTATGCGATATGCATTATGCGTTATACGGTATACGTTATGCGTTATACGTTATGCGTTATGCGTTATGCGTTATGCTTTATGCGTTATGCATTATGCGTTATGCGTGATCTGACATGCGTTATGCGTTATGCGTTATGCGTTATGCTTTATGCCTTATGGTTTGCGTTATGCGTTATGCGTTATGCGTTATGCATAATGCGTTATACGTTATGTATTATGCGTTATGCGTTATGCGTTATGCGTTATGCGTTATGCGTTATGCGTTGTGCGTTATGCGTTGTGCGTTATACGTTTGCGTTATGCGTTATGCGTTATGCGTTATGCGTTACGCGGTATGCGTTATGCGTTATGAGTTATACGTTATGCGTTATGCGTTATGCGTTATGCGTTATGCGTTATGCGTTATGCGTTATGCGTTATGCGTTATGCGTTATGCGTTATGCGTTATGTGTTATGCGTTATGCATTATGCGTTATGCGTTATGCGTTATGCTTTATGCGTTATGCGTTATGCGTTATGCGTTATACGGTATGCGTTATGCGTTATACGTTATGCGTTATGCGTTATGCGTTATGCGATATGCGATATGCGTCATGCATCAAGCCTTATGCGTTATGGGTTATGCGTTTTGCGTTATGCGTTATGCGTTATGCGTTATGCGTTATGCGTTATGCGTTATGCGTTATACGTTATGCGTTATGCGTTATGCGTTATGCTTTATGCGTTATGCATTATTCGTTATGCGTGATCTGACATGCTTTATGCGTTATGCGTTATGCCTTATGCCTTATGGTTTGCGTTATGCGTTATGCGTTATGCGTTATGCGTTATGCGTTATGCGTTATGCGTTATGCGTTATGCGTTATGCGTTGTGCGTTATACGTTTGCGTTATGCGTTATGCATTATGCGTTATACGGTATACGTTATGCGTTATACGTTATGCGTTATGCGTTATGCGTTATGCTTTATGCGTTATGCATTATGCGTTATGCGTGATCTGACATGCGTTATGCGTTATGCGTTATGCGTTATGCTTTATGCCTTATGGTTTGCGTTATGCTTTATGCGTTATGCGTTATGCGTTATGCGTTATGCGTTATGCGTTATACGTTATACGGTATGCGTTATGCGTAATGCGTTATGCGTTATGCGTTATGCGTTATGCGTTATGCGTTATGCGTTATACGGTATGCGTTATGCGTTATACGTTATGCGTTATGCGTTATGCGTTATGCGTTATGCGTTATGCGTTATGCGTTATGCGTTGTACGGTATGCGTTATGCGTTATACGTTATGCGTTATGCGTTATGCGTTATGGTTATGCGTTATGCGTTATGCATTATGCTTTATGCGTATTGCGTTACGCGTTATGCGTTATGCGTTATACGGTATGCGTTATGCGTTATGCGTTATGCGTTATGCTTTATGCGTTATGCGTTATGAGTTACACGTTATGCTTTATGCGTTATGCGTTATTGCGTTAGGGGTTATGCGTTATGCGTTATGCTTTATGCGTTATACGTTATGCGTTATGCGATATGCGTTATGGGTTATGCTTCATGCGTTATGCGTTATGCGTTATGCTTTATGCGTAATGCGTTATGCGTTATGCGTTATGCGTTATACGGTATGCGTTATGCGTTATGCGATATGCGTTATGCGTTATACGTTATGCGTTATACGTTATGCGTTATGCGTTATGCGTTATGCGTTATGCGTTATGCGTTATGCGTTATGCGTTATGCGTTATGCGTTATGCGTTATGCGTTATGCGTTATGCGTTATGCGTTATGCGTTGTGCGTTATACGTTATGCGTTATGCGATATGCGTTATGGGTTATGCTTCATGCGTTATGCGTTATGCGTTATGCGTTATACGGTATGCGTTATGCGTTATGCGTTATACGTTATGCGTTATGCGTTATGCGTTATGGGTTATGCGTTATGCGTTATGGTTATGCGTTATGCGTTATGAGTTATGCGTGATGCGTTATGCGTTATGCGTTATGCGTTATGCGTTATACGGTATGCGTTATGCGTTATACGTTATGCGTTATGCGTTATGCGTTATGGGTTATGCGATATGCGTTATGAGTTACACGTTATGCTTTATGCGTTATGCGTTATTGGGTTAGGGGTTATGCGTTATGCGTTATGCTTTATGCGTTATACGTTATGCGTTATACGGTATGCGTTATGCGTTATGCGTTATGCGTTATGCGTTATGCGTTATGCGTTATGCGTTATGCGTTATACGGTATGCGTTATGCGTTATACGTTATGCGTTATGCGTTATGCGTTATGCGTTATGCGTTATGCGTTATGCGTTATGCGTTGTACGGTATGCGTTATGCGTTATACGTTATGCGTTATGCGTTATGCGTTATGGTTATGCGTTATGCGTTATGCGTTATGCGATATGCGTTATGCGTTATGCGTTATGCCTAATGCGTTATGCGTTATGCGTTATGCGTTATGCGTTATGCGTTATGCGTTATGCGTTGTGCGTTACACGTTTGCGTTATGCGTTATGCATTATGCGTTATACGGTATGCGTTATGCGTTATACGTTTTGCGTTATGCGTTATGCGTTATGCTTTATGCGTTATGCATTATGCGTTATGCGTGATCTGACATGCGTTATGCGTTATGCGTTATGCGTTATGCCTTATGCCTTATGGTTTGCGTTATGCGTTATGCGTTATGCGTTATGCGTTATGCGTTATGCGTTATGCGTTATGCGTTATGCGTTATGCGTTATGCGTTATGCGTTATGCGTTATGCGTTATGCGTTATGCGTTATGCGTTATGCGATGTGCGTTACACGTTTGCGTTATGCGTTATGCATTATGCGTTATACGGTATACGTTATGCGTTATACGTTATGCGTTATGCGTTATGCGTTATGCTTTATGCGTTATGCATTATGCGTTATGCGTGATCTGACATGCGTTATGCGTTATGCGTTATGCGTTATGCTTTATGCCTTATGGTTTGCGTTATGCGTTATGCGTTATGCGTTATGCATAATGCGTTATACGTTATGTATTATGCGTTATGCGTTATGCGTTATGCGTTATGCGTTATGCGTTATGCGTTGTGCGTTATGCGTTGTGCGTTATACGTTTGCGTTATGCGTTATGCGTTATGCGTTATGCGTTATGCGTTATGCTTTATGCGTTATGCGTTATGCGTTATGCGTTATGCGTTATGCGTTATGCGTTATGCGTTATGCGTTATGCGTTATGCGTTATGCGTTATGCGTTATGCGTTATGCGTTATGCGTTATGCGTTATGCGTTATGCGTTATGCGTTATGCGTTATGCGTTATGCGTTATGCGTTATGCGTTATGCGTTATGCGTTATGCGTTATGCGTTATGCGATGTGCGTTACACGTTTGCGTTATGCGTTATGCATTATGCGTTATACGGTATACGTTATGGGTTATACGTTATGCGTTATGCGTTATGCGTTATGCTTTATGCGTTATGCATTATGCGTTATGCGTGATCTGACATGCGTTATGCGTTATGCGTTATGCTTTATGCCTTATGGTTTGCGTTATGCGTTATGCGTTATGCGTTATGCATAATGCGTTATACGTTATGTATTATGCGTTATGCGTTATGCGTTATGCGTTATGCGTTATGCGTTGTGCGTTATACGTTTGCGTTATGCGTTATGCGTTATGCGTTATGCGTTATGCGTTATGCTTTATGCGTTATGCGTTATGCGTTATGCGTTATGCGTTATGCGTTATGCGTTATGCGTTATGCGTTATGCGTTATGCGTTATGCGTTATGCGTTATGCGTTATGCGTTATGCGTTATGCGTTATGCGTTATGCGTTATGCGTTATGCGTTATGCGTTATGCGTTATGCGTTATGCGTTATGCGTTATGCGTTATGCGTTATGCGATGTGCGTTACACGTTTGCGTTATGCGTTATGCATTATGCGTTATACGGTATACGTTATGGGTTATACGTTATGCGTTATGCGTTATGCGTTATGCTTTATGCGTTATGCATTATGCGTTATGCGTGATCTGACATGCGTTATGCGTTATGCGTTATGCTTTATGCCTTATGGTTTGCGTTATGCGTTATGCGTTATGCGTTATGCATAATGCGTTATACGTTATGTATTATGCGTTATGCGTTATGCGTTATGCGTTATGCGTTATGCGTTGTGCGTTATACGTTTGCGTTATGCGTTATGCATTATGCGTTATACGGTATACGTTATGCGTTATACGTTATGCGTTATGCGTCATGCGTTATGCTTTATGCGTTATGCATTATGAGTTATGCGTGATCTGACATGCGTTATGCGTTATGCGTTATGCTTTATGCCTTATGGTTTGCGTTATGCGTTATGCGTTATGCGTTATGCATAATGCGTTATACGTTATGTATTATGCGTTATGCCTTATGCGTTATGCGATAAGCGTCATGCATCAAGCCTTATGCGTTATGCGATATGCGATATGCGTCATGCATCAAGCCTTATGCGTTATGGGTTATGCGTTTTGCGTTATGCGTTATGCGTTATGCGTTATGCGTTATGCGTTATGCGTTATGCGTTATGCGTTATGCGTTATGCGTTATGCGTTATGCGTTTTGCTTTATGCGTTATGCGTTATGGGTTATGCGTTATGCGTTATGCGTTATGCGTTATGCGTTATGCGTTATGCTTTATGCGTTATGCGTTATGCGTTATGCGTTATACGGTATGCGTTATACGGTATGCGTTATGCGTTATGCGTTATGCGTTATGCGTTATGCGTTATGCGTTATGCGTTATGCGTTATGCGTTATGCTTTATGCGTTATGCATTATGCGTTATGCGTGATCTGACATGCTTTATGCGTTATGCGTTATGCGTTATGCTTTATGCCTTATGTTTTGCGTTATGCGTTATGCGTTATGCGTTATGCGTTATGCGTTATGCGTTATGCGTTATGCGTTGTGCGTTATACGTTTGCGTTATGCGTTATGCATTATGCGTTATACGGTATACGTTATGCGTTATACGTTATGCGTTATGCGTTGTGCGTTATGCTTTATGCGTTATGCATTATGCGTTATGCGTGATCTGACATGCGTTATGCGTTATGCGTTATGCGTTATGCGTTATGCTTTATGCCTTATGGTTTGCGTTATGCGTTATGCGTTATGCGTTATGCGTTATGCGTTATGCGTTATGCATAATGCGTTATACGTTATGTATTATGCGTTATGCCTTATGCGTTATGCGTTTTGCTTTATGCGTTATGCGTTATGGGTTATGCGTTATGCGATATGCGTTATGCGTTATGCTTTATGCGTCATGCATCAAGCCTTATGCGTTATGCGATATGCGATATGCGTCATGCATCAAGCCTTATGCGTTATGGGTTATGCGTTTTGCGTTATGCGTTATGCGTTATGCGTTATGCGTTATGCGTTATGCGTTATGCGTTATGCGTTATGCGTTATGCGTTATGCGTTATGCGTTATGCGTTATGCGTTATGCGTTTTGCTTTATGCGTTATGCGTTATGGGTTATGCGTTATGCGATATGCGTTATGCGTTATGCTTTATGCGTTATGCGTTATGCGTTATGCGTTATGCGTTATGCGTTATACGGTATGCGTTATGCGTTATGCGTTATGCGTTATGCGTTATGCGTTATGCGTTATGCGTTATGCGTTATACGGTATGCGTTATGCGTTATACGTTATGCGTTATGCGTTATGCGTTATGCGTTATGCGTTATGCGTTATGCGTTATGCGTTATGCGTTATGCGTTATGCGTTGTACGGTATGCGTTATGCGTTATACGTTATGCGTTATGCGTTATGCGTTATGGGTTATGCGTTATGCGTTATGGTTATGCGTTATGCGTTATGCATTATGCTTTATGCGTATTGCGTTACGCGTTATGCGTTATGCGTTATGCGTTATACGGTATGCGTTATGCGTTATGCGTTATGCGTTATGCTTTATGCGTTATGCGTTATGAGTTACACGTTATGCTTTATGCGTTATGCGTTATTGCGTTAGGGGTTATGCGTTATGCGTTATGCTTTATGCGTTATACGTTATGCGTTATGCGTTATGCGTTATGCGTTATGCGTTATGCGTTATGCGTTATGCGTTATGCGTTATGCGTTATGCGATGTGCGTTACACGTTTGCGTTATGCGTTATGCATTATGCGTTATACGGTATACGTTATGCGTTATACGTTATGCGTTATGCGTTATGCGTTATGCTTTATGCGTTATGCATTATGCGTTATGCGTGATCTGACATGCGTTATGCGTTATGCGTTATGCTTTATGCCTTATGGTTTGCGTTATGCGTTATGCGTTATGCGTTATGCATAATGCGTTATACGTTATGTATTATGCGTTATGCGTTATGCGTTATGCGTTATGCGTTATGCGTTGTGCGTTATACGTTTGCGTTATGCGTTATGCATTATGCGTTATACGGTATACGTTATGCGTTATACGTTATGCGTTATGCGTCATGCGTTATGCTTTATGCGTTATGCATTATGAGTTATGCGTGATCTGACATGCGTTATGCGTTATGCGTTATGCTTTATGCCTTATGGTTTGCGTTATGCGTTATGCGTTATGCGTTATGCATAATGCGTTATACGTTATGTATTATGCGTTATGCCTTATGCGTTATGCGATAAGCGTCATGCATCAAGCCTTATGCGTTATGCGATATGCGATATGCGTCATGCATCAAGCCTTATGCGTTATGGGTTATGCGTTTTGCGTTATGCGTTATGCGTTATGCGTTATGCGTTATGCGTTATGCGTTATGCGTTATGCGTTATGCGTTATGCGTTATGCGTTATGCGTTATGCGTTTTGCTTTATGCGTTATGCGTTATGGGTTATGCGTTATGCGTTATGCGTTATGCGTTATGCGTTATGCTTTATGCGTTATGCGTTATGCGTTATGCGTTATACGGTATGCGTTATACGGTATGCGTTATGCGTTATGCGTTATGCGTTATGCGTTATGCGTTATACGTTATGCGTTATGCGTTATGCGTTATGCTTTATGCGTTATGCATTATGCGTTATGCGTGATCTGACATGCTTTATGCGTTATGCGTTATGCGTTATGCTTTATGCCTTATGTTTTGCGTTATGCGTTATGCGTTATGCGTTATGCGTTATGCGTTATGCGTTATGCGTTGTGCGTTATACGTTTGCGTTATGCGTTATGCATTATGCGTTATACGGTATACGTTATGCGTTATACGTTATGCGTTATGCGTTGTGCGTTATGCTTTATGCGTTATGCATTATGCGTTATGCGTGATCTGACATGCGTTATGCGTTATGCGTTATGCGTTATGCGTTATGCTTTATGCCTTATGGTTTGCGTTATGCGTTATGCGTTATGCGTTATGCGTTATGCATAATGCGTTATACGTTATGTATTATGCGTTATGCCTTATGCGTTATGCGATAAGCGTCATGCATCAAGCCTTATGCGTTATGCGATATGCGATATGCGTCATGCATCAAGCCTTATGCGTTATGGGTTATGCGTTTTGCGTTATGCGTTATGCGTTATGCGTTATGCGTTATGCGTTATGCGTTATGCGTTATGCGTTATGCGTTATGCGTTATGCGTTATGCGTTATGCGTTATGCGTTATGCGTTTTGCTTTATGCGTTATGCGTTATGGGTTATGCGTTATGCGATATGCGTTATGCGTTATGCTTTATGCGTTATGCGTTATGCGTTATGCGTTATGCGTTATGCGTTATACGGTATGCGTTATGCGTTATGCGTTATGCGTTATGCGTTATGCGTTATGCGTTATGCGTTATGCGTTATGCGTTATACGGTATGCGTTATGCGTTATACGTTATGCGTTATGCGTTATGCGTTATGCGTTATGCGTTATGCGTTATGCGTTATGCGTTATGCGTTATGCGTTATGCGTTGTACGGTATGCGTTATGCGTTATACGTTATGCGTTATGCGTTATGCGTTATGGGTTATGCGTTATGCGTTATGGTTATGCGTTATGCGTTATGCATTATGCTTTATGCGTATTGCGTTACGCGTTATGCGTTATGCGTTATGCGTTATACGGTATGCGTTATGCGTTATGCGTTATGCGTTATGCTTTATGCGTTATGCGTTATGAGTTACACGTTATGCTTTATGCGTTATGCGTTATTGCGTTAGGGGTTATGCGTTATGCGTTATGCTTTATGCGTTATACGTTATGCGTTATGCGATATGCGTTATGGGTTATGCTTCATGCGTTATGCGTTATGCTTTATGCGTAATGCGTTATGCGTTATGCGTTATGCGTTATACGGTATGCGTTATGCGTTATGCGTTATGCGTTATGAGTTATACGTTATGCGTTATACGTTATGCGTTATGCGTTATGCGTTATGCGTTATGCGTTATGCGTTATGCGTTATGCGTTATGCGTTATGCGTTATGCGTTATGCGTTATGCGTTATGCGTTGTGCGTTTTGCTTTATGCGTTATGCGTAATGGGTTATGCGTTATGCGTTATGCGTTATGCGTTATGCTTTATGCGTTATGAGTTATGCGTTATGCGTTATACGGTATGCGTTAAACGGTATGCGTTATGCGTTATGCGTTATGCGTTATGCGTTATGCGTTATGCGTTATACGTTATGCGTTATGCGTTATGCGTTATGCTTTATGCGTTATGCATTATGCGTTATGCGTGATCTGACATGCTTTATGCGTTATGCGTTATGCGTTATGCCTTATGCCTTATGGTTTGCGTTATGCGTTATGCGTTATGCGTTATGCGTTATGCGTTATGCGTTATGCGTTGTGCGTTATACGTTTGCGTTATGCGTTATGCATTATGCGTTATACGGTATACGTTATGCGTTATACGTTATGCGTTATGCGTTATGCGTTATGCTTTATGCGTTATGCATTATGCGTTATGCGTGATCTGACATGCGTTATGCGTTATGCGTTATGCGTTATGCTTTATGCCTTATGGTTTGCGTTATGCGTTATGCGTTATGCGTTATGCATAATGCGTTATACGTTATGTATTATGCGTTATGCCTTATGCGTTATGCGATAAGCGTCATGCATCAAGCCTTATGCGTTATGCGTTATGCGTTATGCGTTATGCGTTATGCGTTATGCGTTATGCGTTATGCGTTATGCGTTATGCGTTATGCGTTATGCGTTATGCGTTATGCGTTATGCGTTATGCGTTTTGCTTTATGCGTTATGCGTTATGGGTTATGCGTTATGCGATATGCGTTATGCGTTATGCTTTATGCGTTATGCGTTATGCGTTATGCGTTATGCGTTATGCGTTATGCGTTATACGGTATGCGTTATGCGTTATGCGTTATGCGTTATGCGTTATGGGTTATGCGTTATGCGTTATGGTTATGCGTTATGCGTTATGCATTATGCTTTATGCGTATTGCGTTACGCGTTATGCGTTATGCGTTATGCGTTATACGGTATGCGTTATGCGTTATGCGTTATGCGTTATGCTTTATGCGTTATGCGTTATGAGTTACACGTTATGCTTTATGCGTTATTGCGTTATGCGTTATGCGTTATGCGTTATGCGTTGTGCGTTATACGTTATGCGTTATGCGATATGCGTTATGGGTTATGCTTCATGCGTTATGCGTTATGCGTTATGCGTTATGCGTTATGCGTTATACGGTATGCGTTATGCGTTATGCGTTATACGTTATGCGTTATGCGTTATGCGTTATGGGTTATGCGTTATGCGTTATGCGTTATGGTTATGCGTTATGTGTTATGAGTTATGCGTTATGCGTTATGCGTTATGCGTTATGCGTTATGCGTTATACGTTATGCGTTATGCGTTATGCGTTATGCGTTATGCGTTATGCGTTATGCGTTATGCGTTATGCGTTATGCGTTATGCGTTATGCGTTATGCGTTTTGCTTTATGCGTTATGCGTTATGGGATATGCGTTATGCGATATGCGTTATGCGTTATGCGTTATGCGTTATGCGTTATGCGTTATACGGTATGCGTTATGCGTTATACGTTTTGCGTTATGCGTTATGCGTTATGCGTTATGCGTTATGCGTTATGCGTTATGCGTTATGCGTTATGCGTTATGCGTTATGCGTTATGCGTTATGCGTTATGCGTTATGCGTTATGCGTTATGCGTTATGCGTTATGCGTTATGCGTTATGCGTTATGCGTTGTGCGTTATACGTTTGCGTTATGCGCTATGCATTATGCGTTATACGGTATACGTTATGCGTTATACGTAATGCGTTATGCGTTATGCGTTATGCTTTATGCGTTATGCATTATGCGTTATGCGTGATCTGACATGCGTTACGCGTTATGCGTTATGCCTTATGCCTTATGGTTTGCGTTATGCGTTATGCGTTATGCGTTATGCGTTATGCGTTATGCGTTATGCGTTATGCGTTGTGCGTTATACGTTTGCGTTATGCGTTATGCATTATGCGTTATACGGTATACGTTATGCGTTATACGTTATGCGTTATGCGTTATGCGTTATGCTTTATGCGTTATGCGTTATGCGTTATGCGTTATGCGTTATGGGTTATGCGTTATGCGTTATGAGTTACACGTTATGCTTTATGCGTTATGCGTTATTGCGTTAGGGGTTATGCGTTATGCGTTATGCTTTATGCGTTATACGTTATGCGTTATGCGATATGCGTTATGGGTTATGCTTCATGCGTTATGCGTTATGCGTTATGCTTTATGCGTAATGCGTTATGCGTTATGCGTTATGCGTTATACGGTATACGTTATGCGTTATGCGTTATGCGTTATGCGTTATGCGTTATGCGTTATGCGTTATGCGTTATGCGTTATGCGTTATACGGTATGCGTTATGCGTTATGCGTTATGCGTTATGCGTTATGCGTTATACGGTATGCGTTATGCGTTGTACGTTATGCGTTATGCGTTATGCGTTATGGGTTATGCGTTATGCGTTATGGTTATGCGTTTTGCGTTATGAGTTACACGTTATGCTTTATGCGATATACGTTATTGCGTTAGGGGTAATGCGTTATGCGTTATGCTTTATGCGTTATACGTTATGCGTTATGCGATATGCGTTATGGGTTATGCTTCATGCGTTATGCGTTATGCGTTATGCGTTATGCTTTATGCGTTATGCGTTATGCGTTATGCGTTATGCGTTATGCGTTATGCGTTATGCGTTATGCGTTATGCGTTATGCGTTATGCGTTATGCGTTATGCGTTATGCGTTATGCGTTATGCGTTATGCTTTATGCGTTATGCGTTATGAGTTACACGTTATGCTTTATGCGTTATGCGTTATTGCGTTAGGGGTTATGCGTTATGCGTTATGCTTTATGCGTTATACGTTATGCGTTATGCGATATGCGTTATGGGTTATGCTTCATGCGTTATGCGTTATGCGTTATGCTTTATGCGTAATGCG
This sequence comes from Lasioglossum morio, assembly GCA_916610235.2. NCBI lineage: Eukaryota > Metazoa > Arthropoda > Insecta > Hymenoptera > Halictidae > Lasioglossum > Lasioglossum morio. Next base: position 22,619 of record CAKAJA020000645.1, on the reverse strand, counting down.
TTATGCGTTATGCGTTATGCGTTATACGGTATGCGTTATGCGTTATGCGTTATGCGTTATGAGTTATACGTTATGCGTTATACGTTATGCGTTATGCGTTATGCGTTATGCGTTATGCGTTATGCGTTATGCGTTATGCGTTATGCGTTATGCGTTATGCGTTATGCGTTATGCGTTGTGCGTTATACGTTATGCGTTATGCGATATGCGTTATGGGTTATGCTTCATGCGTTATGCGTTATGCGTTATGCGTTATGCGTTATGCGTTATACGGTATGCGTTATGCGTTATGCGTTATACGTTATGCGTTATGCGTTATGCGTTATGGGTTATGCGTTATGCGTTATGCGTTATGGTTATGCGTTATGTGTTATGAGTTATGCGTTATGCGTTATGCGTTATGCGTTATGCGTTATGCGTTATACGTTATGCGTTATGCGTTATGCGTTATGCGTTATGCGTTATGCGTTATGCGTTATGCGTTATGCGTTATGCGTTATGCGTTATGCGTTATGCGTTATGCGTTATGCGTTATGCGTTATGCGTTTTGCTTTATGCGTTATGCGTTATGGGATATGCGTTATGCGATATGCGTTATGCGTTATGCGTTATGCGTTATGCGTTATGCGTTATACGGTATGCGTTATGCGTTATACGTTTTGCGTTATGCGTTATGCGTTATGCGTTATGCGTTATGCGTTATGCGTTATGCGTTATGCGTTATGCGTTATGCGTTATGCGTTATGCGTTATGCGTTATGCGTTATGCGTTATGCGTTATGCGTTATGCGTTATGCGTTATACGTTATGCGTTATGCGTTATGCGTTATGCGTTATGCGTTATGCGTTATGCGTTATGCGTTATACGGTATGCGTTATGCGTTATGCGTTATACGTTATGCGTTATGCGTTATGCGTTATGGGTTATGCGTTATGCGTTATGCGTTATGGTTATGCGTTATGTGTTATGAGTTATGCGTTATGCGTTATGCGTTATGCGTTATGCGTTATGCGTTATACGTTATGCGTTATGCGTTATGCGTTATGCGTTATGCGTTATGCGTTATGCGTTATGCGTTATGCGTTATGCGTTATGCGTTATGCGTTATGCGTTATGCGTTATGCGTTATGCGTTTTGCTTTATGCGTTATGCGTTATGGGATATGCGTTATGCGATATGCGTTATGCGTTATGCGTTATGCGTTATGCGTTATGCGTTATACGGTATGCGTTATGCGTTATACGTTTTGCGTTATGCGTTATGCGTTATGCGTTATGCGTTATGCGTTATGCGTTATGCGTTATGCGTTATGCGTTATGCGTTATGCGTTATGCGTTATGCGTTATGCGTTATGCGTTATGCGTTATGCGTTATGCGTTATGCGTTATGCGTTATGCGTTATGCGTTATGCGTTATGCGTTGTGCGTTATACGTTTGCGTTATGCGCTATGCATTATGCGTTATACGGTATACGTTATGCGTTATACGTAATGCGTTATGCGTTATGCGTTATGCTTTATGCGTTATGCATTATGCGTTATACGTGATCTGACATGCGTTACGCGTTATGCGTTATGCCTTATGCCTTATGGTTTGCGTTATGCGTTATGCGTTATGCGTTATGCGTTATGCGTTATGCGTTATGCGTTATGCGTTGTGCGTTATACGTTTGCGTTATGCGTTATGCATTATGCGTTATACGGTATACGTTATGCGTTATACGTTATGCGTTATGCGTTATGCGTTATGCTTTATGCGTTATGCGTTATGCGTTATGCGTTATGCGTTATGCGTTATGGGTTATGCGTTATGCGTTATGAGTTACACGTTATGCTTTATGCGTTATGCGTTATTGCGTTAGGGGTTATGCGTTATGCGTTATGCTTTATGCGTTATACGTTATGCGTTATGCGATATGCGTTATGGGTTATGCTTCATGCGTTATGCGTTATGCGTTATGCTTTATGCGTAATGCGTTATGCGTTATGCGTTATGCGTTATACGGTATACGTTATGCGTTATGCGTTATGCGTTATGCGTTATGCGTTATGCGTTATGCGTTATGCGTTATGCGTTATGCGTTATGCGTTATACGGTATGCGTTATGCGTTATGCGTTATGCGTTATGCGTTATGCGTTATACGGTATGCGTTATGCGTTATACGTTATGCGTTATGCGTTATGCGTTATGGGTTATGCGTTATGCGTTATGGTTATGCGTTTTGCGTTATGAGTTACACGTTATGCTTTATGCGATATACGTTATTGCGTTAGGGGTAATGCGTTATGCGTTATGCTTTATGCGTTATACGTTATGCGTTATGCGATATGCGTTATGTGTTATGCTTCATGCGTTATGGGTTATGCTTCATGCGTTATGCGTTATGCGTTATGGGTTATGCGTTATGCGTTATGCGTTATGCGTTATGCGTTATGCGTTATACGTTATGCGTTATGCCTAATGCGTTATGCGTTATGCGTTATGCGTTATGCGTTATGCGTTATGCGTTATGCGTTATGCGTTATGCGTTATGCGTTATGCGTTATGCGTTATGCGTTATGCGTTATGCGTTATGCGTTATGCGTTATGCGTTATGCATTATGCGTTATACGGTATACGTTATGCGTTATACGTTATGCGTTATGCGTTATGCGTTATGCGTTATACGGTATGCGTTATGCGTTATGCGTTATACGTTATGCGTTATGCGTTATGCGTTATGGGTTATGCGTTATGCGTTATGCGTTATGGTTATGCGTTATGTGTTATGAGTTATGCGTTATGCGTTATGCGTTATGCGTTATGCGTTATGCGTTATACGTTATGCGTTATGCGTTATGCGTTATGCGTTATGCGTTATGCGTTATGCGTTATGCGTTATGCGTTATGCGTTATGCGTTATGCGTTATGCGTTATGCGTTATGCGTTATGCGTTTTGCTTTATGCGTTATGCGTTATGGGATATGCGTTATGCGATATGCGTTATGCGTTATGCGTTATGCGTTATGCGTTATGCGTTATACGGTATGCGTTATGCGTTATACGTTTTGCGTTATGCGTTATGCGTTATGCGTTATGCGTTATACGGTATACGTTATGCGTTATACGTAATGCGTTATGCGTTATGCGTTATGCTTTATGCGTTATGCATTATGCGTTATGCGTGATCTGACATGCGTTACGCGTTATGCGTTATGCCTTATGCCTTATGGTTTGCGTTATGCGTTATGCGTTATGCGTTATGCGTTATGCGTTATGCGTTATGCGTTGTGCGTTATACGTTTGCGTTATGCGTTATGCATTATGCGTTATACGGTATACGTTATGCGTTATACGTTATGCGTTATGCGTTATGCGTTATGCTTTATGCGTTATGCGTTATGCGTTATGCGTTATGCGTTATGGGTTATGCGTTATGCGTTATGAGTTACACGTTATGCTTTATGCGTTATGCGTTATTGCGTTAGGGGTTATGCGTTATGCGTTATGCTTTATGCGTTATACGTTATGCGTTATGCGATATGCGTTATGGGTTATGCTTCATGCGTTATGCGTTATGCGTTATGCTTTATGCGTAATGCGTTATGCGTTATGCGTTATGCGTTATACGGTATACGTTATGCGTTATGCGTTATGCGTTATGCGTTATGCGTTATGCGTTATGCGTTATGCGTTATGCGTTATGCGTTATACGGTATGCGTTATGCGTTATGCGTTATGCGTTATGCGTTATGCGTTATGCGTTATACGGTATGCGTTATGCGTTATACGTTATGCGTTATGCGTTATGCGTTATGGGTTATGCGTTATGCGTTATGGTTATGCGTTTTGCGTTATGAGTTACACGTTATGCTTTATGCGATATACGTTATTGCGTTAGGGGTAATGCGTTATGCGTTATGCTTTATGCGTTATACGTTATGCGTTATGCGATATGCGTTATGGGTTATGCTTCATGCGTTATGCGTTATGCGTTATGCTTTATGCGTTATGCGTTATGCGTTATGCGTTATGCGTTATGCGTTATACGGTATGCTTTATGCGTTATACGTTATGCGTTATGCGATATGCGTTATGGGTTATGCTTCATGCGTTATGCGTTATGCGTTATGGGTTATGCGTTATGCGTTATGCGTTATGCGTTATGCGTTATGCGTTATGCGTTATACGTTATGCGTTATGCCTAATGCGTTATGCGTTATGCGTTATGCGTTATGCGTTATGCGTTATGCGTTATGCGTTATGCGTTATGCGTTATGCGTTATGCGTTATGCGTTATGCGTTATGCGTTATGCGTTATGCGTTATGCGTTATGCGTTATGCGTTATGCGTTATGCGTTATGCGTTATGCGTTATGCGTTATGCGTTATGCGTTATGCGTTATGCATTATGCGTTATACGGTATACGTTATGCGTTATACGTTATGCGTTATGCGTTATGCGTTATGCGTTATGCGTTATGCGTTATGCGTTATGCGTTATGCGTTATGCGTTATGCGTTATGCGTTATGCGTTATGCGTTATGCGTTATGCGTTATGCGTTATGCGTTATGCGTTATGCGTTATGTGTTATGCGTTGTGCGTTACACGTTTGCGTTATGCGTTATGCATTATGCGTTATACGGTATACGTTATGCGTTATACGTTATGGGTTATGCGTTATGCGTTATGCTTTATGCGTTATGCATTATGCGTTATGCGTTATGCGTTATGCGTTATGCGTTATGCGTTATGCGTTATGCGTTATGCGTTATGCGTTATGCGTTATGCGTTATGCGTTATGCGTTATGCGTTATGCGTTATGCGTTATGCGTTATGCGTTATGCGTTATGCGTTATGCGTTATGCGTTATGCGTTATGCGTTATGCGTTATGCGTTATGCGTTATGCGTTATGCGTTATGCGTTATGCGTTATGCGTTGTGCGTTACACGTTTGCGTTATGCGTTATGCATTATGCGTTATACGGTATACGTTATGCGTTATACGTTATGCGTTATGCGTTATGCGTTATGCTTTATGCGTTATGCATTATGCGTTATGCGTTATGCGTTATGCGTTATGCCTTATGCCTTATGGTTTGCGTTATGCGTTATGCGTTATGCGTTAAGCGTTATGCGTTATGCGTTATGCGTTGTGCGTTATACGTTTGCGTTATGCGTTATGCATTATGCGTTATACGGTATACGTTATGCGTTATACGTTATGCGTTATGCGTTATGCGTTATGCTTTATGCGTTATGCATTATGCGTTATGCGTGATCTGACATGCGTTATGCGTTATTCGTTATGCGTTATGCTTTATGCCTTATGGTTTGCGTTATGCGTTATGCGTTATGCGTTATGCATAATGCGTTATACGTTATGTATTATGCGTTATGCCTTATGCGTTATGCGATAAGCGTCATGCATCAAGCCTTATGCGTTATGCGATATGCGATATGCGTCATGCATCATGCCTTATGCGTTATGGGTTATGCGTTAACGTTATGCGTTTTGCGTTATGCGTTATGCGTTATGCGTTATGCATTATGCGTTATGCGTTATGCGTTATGCGTTATGCGTTATGCGTTATGCGTTATGCGTTATGCGTTATGCGTTATGCGTTATGCGTTTTGCTTTATGCGTTATGCGTTATGGGTTATGCGTTATGCGTTATGCGTTATGCGTTATGCTTTATGCGTTATGCGTTATGCGTTATGCGTTATGCGTTATGCGTTATGCGTTATGCGTTATGCTTTATGCGTTATGCGTTATGCGTTATGCGTTATGCGTTATGCGTTATACGGTATGCGTTATGCGTTATGCGTTATGCGTTATGCGTTATGCGTTATGCGTTATGCGTTATGCGTTATGCGTTATGCGTTATGCGTTATGCGTTATACGGTATGCGTTATGCGTTATACGTTATGCGTTATGCGTTATGCGTTATGGGTTATGCGTTATGCGTTATGAGTTACACGTTATGCTTTATGCGTTATGCGTTATTGCGTTAGGGGTTATGCGTTATGCGTTATGCTTTATGCGTTATACGTTATGAGTTATGCGATATGCGTTATGGGTTATGCGTTATGGTTATGCGTTATGCCTTATGCGTTATGCGTTATGCGTTATGCGTTATGAGTTATGCGTTATACGTTATGTGTTATGCGATATGCGTTATGGGTTATGCTTCATGCGTTATGCGTTATGCGTTATGCGTTATGCGTTATACGGTATGCGCTATGCGTTATGCGTTATACGTTATGCGTTATGTGTTATGCGTTATGGGTTATGCGTTATGCGTTATGGTTATGCGTTATGCGTTATGCGTTATGCGTTATGCGTTATGCGTTATGCGTTATGCGTTATGCGTAGTGCGTTATGCGTTATGCGTTATGCGTTATGGGTTATGCGTTATGCGTTATGGTTATGCGTTATGAGTTATACGGTATGCGTTATGCGTTATGCGTTATACGTTATGCGTTATGCGTTATGCGTTATGGGTTATGCGTTATGCGTTATGGTTATGCGTTATGCGTTATGCGTTATGCGTTATGCTTTATGCGTATTGCGTTACGCGTTATGCGTTATGCGTTATGCCATATACGGTATGCGTTATGCGTTATGCGTTATGCGTTATGCGTTATGCGTTATGAGTTACACGTTATGCTTTATGCGTTATGCCTTATGCGTTATGCGTTATGCGTTATGCGTTATGCGTTATGCGTTATGCGTTATGCGTTATACGGTATGCGTTATGCGTTATGCGTTATGCGTTATGCGTTATGCGTTATACGGTATGCGTTATGCGTTATACGTTATGCGTTATGCGTTATGCGTTATGGGTTATGCGTTATGCGTTATGGTTATGCGTTTTGCGTTATGAGTTACACGTTATGCTTTATGCGATATACGTTATTGCGTTAGGGGTTATGCGTTATGCTTTATGCGTTATACGTTATGCGTTATGCGATATGCGTTATGGGTTATGCTTCATGCGTTATGCGTTATGCGTTATGCGTTATGCGTTATGCGTTATGCGTTATGCGTTATGCGTTATGCGTTATGCGTTATGCGTTATGCGTTACGCGTTATGCGTTATGCGTTATGCGTTATGCGTTATGCGTTATGCGTTATGCGTTATGCGTTGTGCGTTATACGTTTGCGTTATGCGTTATGCATTATGCGTTATACGGTATACGTTATGCGTTATACGTTATGCGTTATGCGTTATGCGTTATGCGTTATGCGTTATGCGTTATGCGTTTTGCTTTATGCGTTATGCGTTATGGGTTATGCGTTATGCGTTATGCGTTATGCGTTATGCTTTATGCGTTATGCGTTATGCGTTATGCGTTATACGGTATGCGTTATACGGTATGCGTTATGCGTTATGCGTTATGCGTTATGCGTTATGCGTTATACGTTATGCGTTATGCGTTATGCGTTATGCTTTATGCGTTATGCATTATGCGTTATGCGTGATCTGACATGCTTTATGCGTTATGCGTTATGCGTTATGCCTTATGCCTTATGGTTTGCGTTATGCGTTATGCGTTATGCGTTATGCGTTATGCGTTATGCGTTATGCGTTATGCGTTATGCGTTATGCGTTATGCGTTATGCGTTATGCGTTATGCGTTGTGCGTTATACGTTTGCGTTATGCGTTATGCATTATGCGTTATACGGTATACGTTATGCGTTATACGTTATGCGCTATGCGTTATGCGTTATGCTTTATGCGTTATGCATTATGCGTTATGCGTGATCTGACATGCGTTATGCGTTATGCGTTATGCTTTATGCCTTATGGTTTGCGTTATGCGTTATGCGTTATGCGTTATGCATAATGCGTTATACGTTATGTATTATGCGTTATGCCTTATGCGTTATGCGATAAGCGTCATGCATCAAGCCTTATGCTTTATGCGATATGCGATATGCGTCATGCATCAAGCCTTATGCGTTATGGGTTATGCGTTAACGTTATGCGTTTTGCGTTATGCGTTATGCGTTATACGGTATGCGTTATGCGTTATGCGTTATGCGTTATGCGTTATGCTTTATGCGTTATGCGTTATGAGTTACACGTTATGCTTTATGCGTTATGCGTTATTGCGTTAGGGGTTATGCGTTATGCGTTATGCTTTATGCGTTATACGTTATGCGTTATGCGATATGCGTTATGGGTTATGCTTCATGCGTTATGTGTTATGCGTTATGCTTTATGCGTAATGCGTTATGCGTTATGCGTTATGCGTTATGCGTTATACGGTATGCGTTATGCGTTATGCGTTATGCGTTATGCGTTATGCGTTATGCGTTATGCGTTATGGGTTATGGGTTATGCTTCATGCGTTATGCGTTATGCGTTATGCTTTATGCGTTATGCGTTATGGTTATGCGTTATGCGTTATGCGTTATGCGTTATGCGTTATGCGTGATCTGACATGCGTTATGCGTTATGCGTTATGCGTTATGCTTTATGCCTTATGCGTTATGCGTTATACGGTATGCGTTATGCGTTATACGTTTTGCGTTATGCGTTATGCGTTATGCGTTATGCGTTATGCGTTATGCGTTATGCGTTATGCGTTATGCGTTATGCGTTATGCGTTATGCGTTATGCGTTATGCGTTGTGCGTTATACGTTTGCGTTATGCGTTATGCATTATGCGTTATACGGTATACGTTATGCGTTATACGTTATGCGTTATGCGTTATGCGTTATGCTTTATGCGTTATGCATTATGCGTTATGCGTGATCTGACATGCTTTATGCGTTATGCGTTATGCGTTATACCTTATGCCTTATGGTTTGCGTTATGCGTTATGCGTTATGCGTTATGCGTTATGCGTTATGCGTTATGCCTTATGCGTTATGCGTTATGCGTTATGCGTTGTGCGTTATACGTTTGCGTTATGCGTTATGCATTATGCGTTATACGGTATACGTTATGCGTTATACGTTATGCGTTATGCGTTATGCGTTATGCTTTATGCGTTATGCATTATGCGTTATGCGTGATCTGACATGCGTTATGCGTTATGCGTTATGCGTTATGCTTTATGCCTTATGGTTTGCGTTATGCGTTATGCGTTATACGTTATGCGTTATGCGTTATGCGTTATGCGTTATGCGTTATACGGTATGCGTTATGCGTTATACGTTTTGCGTTATGCGTTATGCGTTATGCGTTATGCGTTATGCGTTATGCGTTATGCGTTATGCGTTATGCGTTATGCGTTATGCGTTATGCGTTGTGCGTTATACGTTTGCGTTATGCGTTATGCATTATGCGTTATACGGTATACGTTATGCGTTATACGTTATGCGTTATGCGTTATGCATTATGCGTTATGCGTGATCTGACATGCTTTATGCGTTATGCGTTATGCGTTATGAATTATGCCTTATGGTTTGCGTTATGCGTTATGCGTTATGCGTTATGCGTTATGCGTTATGCGTTATGCGTTGTGCGTTATACGTTTGCGTTATGCGTTATGCATTATGCGATATACGGTATACGTTATGCGTTATACGTTATGCGTTATGCGTTATGCGTTATGCTTTATGCGTTATGCATTATGCGTTATGCGTGATCTGACATGCGTTATGCGTTATGCGTTATGCGTTATGCTTTATGCCTTATGGTTTGCGTTATGCGTTATGCGTTATGCGTTATGCATAATGCGTTATACGTTATGTATTATGCGTTATGCCTTATGCGTTATGCGATAAGCGTCATGCATCAAGCCTTATGCGTTATGCGATATGCGATATGCGTCATGCATCAAGCCTTATGCGTTATGGGTTATGCGTTAACGTTATGCGTTTTGCGTTATGCGTTATGCGTTATGCGTTATGCGTTATGCGTTATGCGTTATGCGTTATGCGTTATGCGTTTTGCTTTATGCGTTATGCGTTATGGGTTATGCGTTATGCGATATGCGTTATGCGTTATGCTTTATGCGTTATGCGTTATGCGTTATGCGTTATGCGTTATGCGTTATGCGTTATGCGTTATACGGTATGCGTTATGCGTTATGCGTTATGCGTTATGCGTTATGCGTTATGCGTTATGCGTTATGCGTTATGCGTTATACGGTATGCGTTATGCGTTATACGTTATGCGTTATGCGTTATGCGTTATGCGTTATGCGTTATGCGTTATGCGTTATGCGTTATGCGTTGTACGGTATGCGTTATGCGTTACACGTTATGCGTTATGCGTTATGCGTTATGGGTTATGCGTTATGCGTTATGGTTATGCGTTATGCGTTATGCATTATGCTTTATGCGTATTGCGTTACGCGTTATGCGTTATGCGTTATGCGTTATACGGTATGCGTTATGCGTTATGCGTTATGCGTTATGCGTTATGCTTTATGCGTTATGCGTTATGTGTTACACGTTATGCTTTTTGCGTTATGCGTTATTGCGTTAGGGGTTATGCGTTATGCGTTATGCTTTATGCGTTATACGTTATGCGTTATGCGATATGCGTTATGGGTTATGCTTCATGCGTTATGCGTTATGCGTTATGCGTTATGCTTTATCCGTAATGCGTTATGCGTTATGTGTTATACGGTATGCGTTATGCGTTATGCGTTATGAGTTATACGTTATGCGTTATACGTTATGCGTTATGCGTTATGCGTTATGCGTTATGCGTTATGCGTTATGCGTTATGCGTTATGCGTTATGCGTTATGCGTTATGCGTTGTGCGTTATACGTTATGCGTTATGCGATATGCGTTATGGGTTATGCTTCATGCGTTATGCGTTATGCGTTATGCGTTATGCGTTATACGGTATGCGTTATGCGTTATGCGTTATATGTTATGCGTTATGCGTTATGCGTTATGCGTTATGGGTTATGCGTTATGCGTTATGCGTTATGGTTATGCCTTATGCGTTATGAGTTATGCGTTATGCGTTATGCGTTATGCGTTATGCGTTATGCGTTATACGTTATGCGTTATGCGTTATGCGTTATGCGTTATGCGTTATGCGTTATGCGTTATGCGTTATGCGTTATGCGTTATGCGTTATGCGTTATGCGTTATGCGTTATGCGTTATGCGTTATGCGTTATGCGTTTTGCTTTATGCGTTATGCGTTATGGGTTATGCGTTATGCGATATGCGTTATGCGTTATGCGTTATGCGTTATGCGTTATACGGTATGCGTTATGCGTTATACGTTTTGCGTTATGCGTTATGCGTTATGCGTTATGCGTTATGCGTTATGCGTTATGCGTTATGCGTTATGCGTTATGCGTTATGCGTTATGCGTTATGCGTTATGCGTTATGCGTTATGCGTTATGCGTTATGCGTTGTGCGTTATACGTTTGCGTTATGCGCTATGCATTATGCGTTATACGGTATACATTATGCGTTATACGTTATGCGTTATGCGTTATGCGTTATGCTTTATGCGTTATGCATTATGCGTTATGCGTGATCTGACATGCGTTATGCGTTATGCATTATGCGTTATACGGTATACGTTATGCGTTATACGTTATGCGTTATGCGTTATGCGTTATGCGTTATGCTTTATGCGTTATGCATTATGCGTTATGCGTTATACGGTATACGTTATGCGTTATGCGTTATGCGTTATGCTTTATGGCTTATGGTTAGCGTTATGCGTTATGCGTTATGCGTTATGCATAATGCGTTATACGTTATGTATTATGCGTTATGCCTTATGCGTTATGCGATAAGCGTCATGCATCAAGCCTTATGCGTTATGCGATATGCGATATGCGTCATGCATCAAGCCTTATGCGTTATGGGTTATGCGTTAACGTTATGCGTTTTGCGTTATGCGTTATGCGTTATGCGTTATGCGTTATGCGTTATGCGTTTTGCTTTATGCGTTATGCGTTATGGGTTATGCGTTATGCGTTATGCGTTATGCGTTATGCGTTATGCGTTATGCGTTATGCGTTATGCGTTATGCGTTATGCGTTATACGGTATGCGTTATGCGTTATGCGTTATGCGTTATGCGTTATGCGTTATGCGTTATGCGTTATGCGTTATGCGTTATGCGTTATGCGTTATGCGTTATGCGTTATACGGTATGCGTTATGCGTTATGCGTTATACGTTATGCGTTATGCGTTATGCGTTATGCGTTATGGGTTATGCGTTATGCGTTATGAGTTACACGTTATGCTTTATGCGTTATGCGTTATTGCGTTAGGGGTTATGCGTTATGCGTTATGCTTTATGCGTTATACGTTATGCGTTATGCGATATGCGTTATGGATTATGCTTCATGCGTTATGCGTTATGCGTTATGCTTTATGCGTAATGCGTTATGCGTTATGCGTTAAGCGTTATACGGTATACGTTAAGCGTTATGCGTTATGCGTTATGCGTTATGCGTTATGCGTTATGCGTTATGCGTTATACGGTATGCGTTATGCGTTATACGTTATGCGTTATGCGTTATGTGTTATGGGTTATGGGTTATGCTTCATGCGTTATACGTTAAGCGTTATGCGTTATGCGTTATGCGTTATGCGTTATGCGTTATACGGTATGCGTTATGCGTTATACGTTATGCGTTATGCGTTATGTGTTATGGGTTATGGGTTATGCTTCATGCGTTATGCGTTATGCGTTATGCTTTATGCGTTATGCGTTATGCGTTATGCGTTATGCGTTATGCGTTATGCGTTATACGGTATGCGTTATGCGTTATGCGTTATGCGTTATGCGTTATGCGTTATGCGTTATACGGTATGCGTTATGCGTTATACGTTATGCGTTATGCGTTATGCGTTATGGGTTATGCGTATTATGCGTTATGGTTATGCGTTTTGCGTTATGAGTTACACGTTATGCTTTATGCGATATACGTTATTGCGTTAGGGGTTATGCGTTATGCGTTATGCGTTATGCGTTATGCGTTATGCGTTATACGGTATGCGTTATGCGTTATACGTTATGCGTTATGCGTTATGCGTTATGGGTTATGCGTATTATGCGTTATGGTTATGCGTTTTGCGTTATGAGTTACACGTTATGCTTTATGCGATATACGTTATTGCGTTAGGGGTTATGCGTTATGCGTTATGCTTTATGCGTTATACGTTATGCGTTATGCGATATGCGTTATGGGTTATGCTTCATGCGTTATGCGTTATGCGTTATGCGTTATGCTTTATGCGTTATGCGTTATGCGTTATGCGTTATGCGTTATGCGTTATACGGTATGCTTTATGCGTTATACGTTATGCGTTATGCGATATGCGTTATGGGTTATGCTTCATGCGTTATGGGTTATGCGTTATGCGTTATGCGTTATGCGTTATGCGTTATGCGTTATACGTTATGCGTTATGCCTAATGCGTTATGCGTTATGCGTTGTGCGTTATGCGTTATGCGTTATGCGTTATGCGTTATGCGTTATGCGTTATGCGTTATGCTTTATGCGTAATGCGTTATGCGTTATGCGTTATGCGTTATACGGTATGCGTTATGCGTTATGCGTTATGCGTTATGAGTTATACGTTATGCGTTATACGTTATGCGTTATGCGTTATGCGTTATGCGTTATGCGTTATGCGTTATGCGTTATGCGTTATGCGTTATGCGTTATGCGTTATGCGTTATGCGTTGTGCGTTATACGTTATGCGTTATGCGATATGCGTTATGGGTTATGCTTCATGCGTTATGGGTTATGCGTTATGCGTTATGCGTTATGGTTATGCCTTATGCGTTATGAGTTATGCGTTATGCGTTATGCGTTATGCGTTATGCTTTATGCGTTATGCGTTATGCGTTATGCGTTATGCGTTATGCGTTATACGGTATGCTTTATGCGTTATACGTTATGCGTTATGCGATATGCGTTATGGGTTATGCTTCATGCGTTATGGGTTATGCGTTATGCGTTATGCGTTATGCGTTATGCGTTATGCGTTATACGTTATGCGTTATGCCTAATGCGTTATGCGTTATGCGTTGTGCGTTATGCGTTATGCGTTATGCGTTATGCGTTATGCGTTATGCGTTATGCGTTATGCTTTATGCGTAATGCGTTATGCGTTATGCGTTATGCGTTATACGGTATGCGTTATGCGTTATGCGTTATGCGTTATGAGTTATACGTTATGCGTTATACGTTATGCGTTATGCGTTATGCGTTATGCGTTATGCGTTATGCGTTATGCGTTATGCGTTATGCGTTATGCGTTATGCGTTATGCGTTATACGGTATGCGTTATGCGTTATGCGTTATATGTTATGCGTTATGCGTTATGCGTTATGCGTTATGGGTTATGCGTTATGCGTTATGCGTTATGGTTATGCCTTATGCGTTATGAGTTATGCGTTATGCGTTATGCGTTATGCGTTATGCGTTATGCGTTATACGTTATGCGTTATGCGTTATGCGTTATGCGTTATGCGTTATGCGTTATGCGTTATGCGTTATGCGTTATGCGTTATGCGTTATGCGTTATGCGTTATGCGTTATGCGTTATGCGTTATGCGTTATGCGTTATGCGTTATGCGTTATGCGTTTTGCTTTATGCGTTATGCGTTATGGGTTATGCGTTATGCGATATGCGTTATGCGTTATGCGTTATGCGTTATGCGTTATACGGTATGCGTTATGCGTTATACGTTTTGCGTTATGCGTTATGCGTTATGCGTTATGCGTTATGCGTTATGCGTTATGCGTTATGCGTTATGCGTTATGCGTTATGCGTTATGCGTTATGCGTTATGCGTTATGCGTTATGCGTTATGCGTTATGCGTTGTGCGTTATACGTTTGCGTTATGCGCTATGCATTATGCGTTATACGGTATACGTTATGCGTTATACGTTATGCGTTATGCGTTATGCGTTATGCTTTATGCGTTATGCATTATGCGTTATGCGTGATCTGACATGCGTTATGCGTTATGCATTATGCGTTATACGGTATACGTTATGCGTTATACGTTATGCGTTATGCGTTATGCGTTATGCGTTATGCTTTATGCGTTATGCATTATGCGTTATGCGTTATACGGTATACGTTATGCGTTATGCGTTATGCGTTATGCTTTATGGCTTATGGTTAGCGTTATGCGTTATGCGTTATGCGTTATGCATAATGCGTTATACGTTATGTATTATGCGTTATGCCTTATGCGTTATGCGATAAGCGTCATGCATCAAGCCTTATGCGTTATGCGATATGCGATATGCGTCATGCATCAAGCCTTATGCGTTATGGGTTATGCGTTAACGTTATGCGTTTTGCGTTATGCGTTATGCGTTATGCGTTATGCGTTATGCGTTATGCGTTTTGCTTTATGCGTTATGCGTTATGGGTTATGCGTTATGCGTTATGCGTTATGCGTTATGCTTTATGCGTTATGCGTTATGCGTTATGCGTTATGCGTTATGCGTTATGCTTCATGCGTTATGCGTTATGCGTTATGCGTTATGCGTTACGCGTTATGCGTTATGCGTTATGCGTTATGCGTTATGCGTTATGCGTTATGCGTTATGCGTTGTGCGTTATACGTTTGCGTTATGCGTTATGCATTATGCGTTATACGGTATACGTTATGCGTTATACGTTATGCGTTATGCGTTATGCGTTATGCGTTATGCGTTATGCGTTATGCGTTTTGCTTTATGCGTTATGCGTTATGGGTTATGCGTTATGCGTTATGCGTTATGCGTTATGCTTTATGCGTTATGCGTTATGCGTTATGCGTTATGCGTTATGCGTTATGCGTTATGCGTTGTGCGTTATACGTTTGCGTTATGCGTTATGCATTATGCGTTATACGGTATACGTTATGCGTTATACGTTATGCGTTATGCGTTATGCGTTATGCGTTATGCGTTATGCGTTATGCGTTATGCGTTTTGCTTTATGCGTTATGCGTTATGGGTTATGCGTTATGCGTTATGCGTTATGCGTTATGCTTTATGCGTTATGCGTTATGCGTTATGCGTTATACGGTATGCGTTATACGGTATGCGTTATGCGTTATGCGTTATGCGTTATGCGTTATACGTTATGCGTTATGCGTTATGCGTTATGCTTTATGCGTTATGCATTATGCGTTATGCGTGATCTGACATGCTTTATGCGTTATGCGTTATGCGTTATGCCTTATGCCTTATGGTTTGCGTTATGCGTTATGCGTTATGCGTTATGCGTTATGCGTTATGCGTTATGCGTTATGCGTTATGCGTTATGCGTTATGCGTTATGCGTTATGCGTTATGCGTTATGCGTTGTGCGTTATACGTTTGCGTTATGCGTTATGCATTATGCGTTATACGGTATACGTTATGCGTTATACGTTATGCGCTATGCGTTATGCGTTATGCTTTATGCGTTATGCATTATGCGTTATGCGTGATCTGACATGCGTTATGCGTTATGCGTTATGCGTTATGCTTTATGCCTTATGGTTTGCGTTATGCGTTATGCGTTATGCGTTATGCATAATGCGTTATACGTTATGTATTATGCGTTATGCCTTATGCGTTATGCGATAAGCGTCATGCATCAAGCCTTATGCGTTATGCGATATGCGATATGCGTCATGCATCAAGCCTTATGCGTTATGGGTTATGCGTTAACGTTATGCGTTTTGCGTTATGCGTTATGCGTTATACGGTATGCGTTATGCGTTATGCGTTATGCGTTATGCGTTATGCTTTATGCGTTATGCGTTATGAGTTACACGTTATGCTTTATGCGTTATGCGTTATTGCGTTAGGGGTTATGCGTTATGCGTTATGCTTTATGCGTTATACGTTATGCGTTATGCGATATGCGTTATGGGTTATGCTTCATGCGTTATGTGTTATGCGTTATGCTTTATGCGTAATGCGTTATGCGTTATGCGTTATGCGTTATGCGTTATACGGTATGCGTTATGCGTTATGCGTTATGCGTTATGCGTTATGCTTTATGCGTTATGCGTTATGAGTTACACGTTATGCTTTATGCGTTATGCGTTATTGCGTTAGGGGTTATGCGTTATGCGTTATGCTTTATGCGTTATACGTTATGCGTTATGCGATATGCGTTATGGGTTATGCTTCATGCGTTATGCGTTATGCGTTATGCTTTATGCGTTATGCGTTATGGTTATGCGTTATGCGTTATGCGTTATGCGTTATGCGTTATGCGTGATCTGACATGCGTTATGCGTTATGCGTTATGCGTTATGCTTTATGCCTTATGCGTTATGCGTTATACGGTATGCGTTATGCGTTATACGTTTTGCGTTATGCGTTATGCGTTATGCGTTATGCGTTATGCGTTATGCGTTATGCGTTATGCGTTATGCGTTATGCGTTATGCGTTATGCGTTATGCGTTGTGCGTTATACGTTTGCGTTATGCGTTATGCATTATGCGTTATACGGTATACGTTATGCGTTATACGTTATGCGTTATGCGTTATGCGTTATGCTTTATGCGTTATGCATTATGCGTTATGCGTGATCTGACATGCTTTATGCGTTATGCGTTATGCGTTATACCTTATGCCTTATGGTTTGCGTTATGCGTTATGCGTTATGCGTTATGCGTTATGCGTTATGCGTTATGCCTTATGCGTTATGCGTTATGCGTTATGCGTTGTGCGTTATACGTTTGCGTTATGCGTTATGCATTATGCGTTATACGGTATACGTTATGCGTTATACGTTATGCGTTATGCGTTATGCGTTATGCTTTATGCGTTATGCATTATGCGTTATGCGTGATCTGACATGCGTTATGCGTTATGCGTTATGCGTTATGCTTTATGCCTTATGGTTTGCGTTATGCGTTATGCGTTATACGTTATGCGTTATGCGTTATGCGTTATGCGTTATGCGTTATACGGTATGCGTTATGCGTTATACGTTTTGCGTTATGCGTTATGCGTTATGCGTTATGCGTTATGCGTTATGCGTTATGCGTTATGCGTTATGCGTTATGCGTTATGCGTTATGCGTTATGCGTTGTGCGTTATACGTTTGCGTTATGCGTTATGCATTATGCGTTATACGGTATACGTTATGCGTTATACGTTATGCGTTATGCGTTATGCATTATGCGTTATGCGTGATCTGACATGCTTTATGCGTTATGCGTTATGCGTTATGAATTATGCCTTATGGTTTGCGTTATGCGTTATGCGTTATGCGTTATGCGTTATGCGTTATGCGTTATGCGTTGTGCGTTATACGTTTGCGTTATGCGTTATGCATTATGCGATATACGGTATACGTTATGCGTTATACGTTATGCGTTATGCGTTATGCGTTATGCTTTATGCGTTATGCATTATGCGTTATGCGTGATCTGACATGCGTTATGCGTTATGCGTTATGCGTTATGCTTTATGCCTTATGGTTTGCGTTATGCGTTATGCGTTATGCGTTATGCATAATGCGTTATACGTTATGTATTATGCGTTATGCCTTATGCGTTATGCGATAAGCGTCATGCATCAAGCCTTATGCGTTATGCGATATGCGATATGCGTCATGCATCAAGCCTTATGCGTTATGGGTTATGCGTTAACGTTATGCGTTTTGCGTTATGCGTTATGCGTTATGCGTTATGCGTTATGCGTTATGCGTTATGCGTTATGCGTTATGCGTTTTGCTTTATGCGTTATGCGTTATGGGTTATGCGTTATGCGATATGCGTTATGCGTTATGCTTTATGCGTTATGCGTTATGCGTTATGCGTTATGCGTTATGCGTTATGCGTTATGCGTTATACGGTATGCGTTATGCGTTATGCGTTATGCGTTATGCGTTATGCGTTATGCGTTATGCGTTATGCGTTATGCGTTATGCGTTATACGGTATGCGTTATGCGTTATACGTTATGCGTTATGCGTTATGCGTTATGCGTTATGCGTTATGCGTTATGCGTTATGCGTTATGCGTTATGCGTTGTACGGTATGCGTTATGCGTTATACGTTATGCGTTATGCGTTATGCGTTATGGGTTATGCGTTATGCGTTATGGTTATGCGTTATGCGTTATGCATTATGCTTTATGCGTATTGCGTTACGCGTTATGCGTTATGCGTTATGCGTTATACGGTATGCGTTATGCGTTATGCGTTATGCGTTATGCGTTATGCTTTATGCGTTATGCGTTATGAGTTACACGTTATGCTTTTTGCGTTATGCGTTATTGCGTTAGGGGTTATGCGTTATGCGTTATGCTTTATGCGTTATACGTTATGCGTTATGCGATATGCGTTATGGGTTATGCTTCATGCGTTATGCGTTATGCGTTATGCGTTATGCTTTATCCGTAATGCGTTATGCGTTATGTGTTATACGGTATGCGTTATGCGTTATGCGTTATGCGTTATGCGTTATGCGTTATGCGTTATGCGTTATGCGTTATGCGTTATGCGTTATGCGTTGTGCGTTATACGTTATGCGTTATGCGATATGCGTTATGGGTTATGCTTCATGCGTTATGCGTTATGCGTTATGCGTTATGCGTTATACGGTATGCGTTATGCGTTATGCGTTATATGTTATGCGTTATGCGTTATGCGTTATGCGTTATGGGTTATGCGTTATGCGTTATGCGTTATGCGTTATGCGTTATGCGTTATGCGTTATGCGTTGTACGGTATGCGTTATGCGTTATACGTTATGCGTTATGCGTTATGCGTTATGGGTTATGCGTTATGCGTTATGGTTATGCGTTATGCGTTATGCATTATGCTTTATGCGTATTGCGTTACGCGTTATGCGTTATGCGTTATGCGTTATACGGTATGCGTTATGCGTTATGCGTTATGCGTTATGCGTTATGCTTTATGCGTTATGCGTTATGAGTTACACGTTATGCTTTTTGCGTTATGCGTTATTGCGTTAGGGGTTATGCGTTATGCGTTATGCTTTATGCGTTATACGTTATGCGTTATGCGATATGCGTTATGGGTTATGCTTCATGCGTTATGCGTTATGCGTTATGCGTTATGCTTTATCCGTAATGCGTTATGCGTTATGTGTTATACGGTATGCGTTATGCGTTATGCGTTATGAGTTATACGTTATGCGTTATACGTTATGCGTTATGCGTTATGCGTTATGCGTTATGCGTTATGCGTTATGCGTTATGCGTTATGCGTTATGCGTTATGCGTTATGCGTTGTGCGTTATACGTTATGCGTTATGCGATATGCGTTATGGGTTATGCTTCATGCGTTATGCGTTATGCGTTATGCGTTATGCGTTATACGGTATGCGTTATGCGTTATGCGTTATGCGTTATGCGTTATGCGTTATGCGTTATGCGTTATGGGTTATGCGTTATGCGTTATGCGTTATGGTTATGCCTTATGCGTTATGAGTTATGCGTTATGCGTTATGCGTTATGCGTTATGCGTTATGCGTTATACGTTATGCGTTATGCGTTATGCGTTATGCGTTATGCGTTATGCGTTATGCGTTATGCGTTATGCGTTATGCGTTATGCGTTATGCGTTATGCGTTATGCGTTATGCGTTATGCGTTATGCGTTATGCGTTTTGCTTTATGCGTTATGCGTTATGGGTTATGCGTTATGCGATATGCGTTATGCGTTATGCGTTATGCGTTATGCGTTATACGGTATGCGTTATGCGTTATACGTTTTGCGTTATGCGTTATGCGTTATGCGTTATGCGTTATGCGTTATGCGTTATGCGTTATGCGTTATGCGTTATGCGTTATGCGTTATGCGTTATGCGTTATGCGTTATGCGTTATGCGTTATGCGTTGTGCGTTATACGTTTGCGTTATGCGCTATGCATTATGCGTTATACGGTATACGTTATGCGTTATACGTTATGCGTTATGCGTTATGCGTTATGCTTTATGCGTTATGCATTATGCGTTATGCGTGATCTGACATGCGTTATGCGTTATGCATTATGCGTTATACGGTATACGTTATGCGTTATACGTTATGCGTTATGCGTTATGCGTTATGCGTTATGCTTTATGCGTTATGCATTATGCGTTATGCGTTATACGGTATACGTTATGCGTTATGCGTTATGCGTTATGCTTTATGGCTTATGGTTAGCGTTATGCGTTATGCGTTATGCGTTATGCATAATGCGTTATACGTTATGTATTATGCGTTATGCCTTATGCGTTATGCGATAAGCGTCATGCATCAAGCCTTATGCGTTATGCGATATGCGATATGCGTCATGCATCAAGCCTTATGCGTTATGGGTTATGCGTTAACGTTATGCGTTTTGCGTTATGCGTTATGCGTTATGCGTTATGCGTTATGCGTTATGCGTTTTGCTTTATGCGTTATGCGTTATGGGTTATGCGTTATGCGTTATGCGTTATGCGTTATGCTTTATGCGTTATGCGTTATGCGTTATGCGTTATGCGTTATGCGTTATACGGTATGCGTTATGCGTTATGCGTTATGCGTTATGCGTTATGCGTTATGCGTTATGCGTTATGCGTTATGCGTTATGCGTTATGCGTTATGCGTTATGCGTTATGCGTTATACGGTATGCGTTATGCGTTATGCGTTATACGTTATGCGTTATGCGTTATGCGTTATGCGTTATGGGTTATGCGTTATGCGTTATGAGTTACACGTTATGCTTTATGCGTTATGCGTTATTGCGTTAGGGGTTATGCGTTATGCGTTATGCTTTATGCGTTATACGTTATGCGTTATGCGATATGCGTTATGGATTATGCTTCATGCGTTATGCGTTATGCGTTATGCTTTATGCGTAATGCGTTATGCGTTATGCGTTAAGCGTTATACGGTATACGTTAAGCGTTATGCGTTATGCGTTATGCGTTATGCGTTATGCGTTATGCGTTATGCGTTATACGGTATGCGTTATGCGTTATACGTTATGCGTTATGCGTTATGTGTTATGGGTTATGGGTTATGCTTCATGCGTTATACGTTAAGCGTTATGCGTTATGCGTTATGCGTTATGCGTTATGCGTTATGCGTTATGCGTTATACGGTATGCGTTATGCGTTATACGTTATGCGTTATGCGTTATGTGTTATGGGTTATGGGTTATGCTTCATGCGTTATGCGTTATGCGTTATGCTTTATGCGTTATGCGTTATGCGTTATGCGTTATGCGTTATGCGTTATGCGTTATACGGTATGCGTTATGCGTTATGCGTTATGCGTTATGCGTTATGCGTTATACGGTATGCGTTATGCGTTATACGTTATGCGTTATGCGTTATGCGTTATGGGTTATGCGTATTATGCGTTATGGTTATGCGTTTTGCGTTATGAGTTACACGTTATGCTTTATGCGATATACGTTATTGCGTTAGGGGTTATGCGTTATGCGTTATGCGTTATGCGTTATGCGTTATACGGTATGCGTTATGCGTTATACGTTATGCGTTATGCGTTATGCGTTATGGGTTATGCGTATTATGCGTTATGGTTATGCGTTTTGCGTTATGAGTTACACGTTATGCTTTATGCGATATACGTTATTGCGTTAGGGGTTATGCGTTATGCGTTATGCTTTATGCGTTATACGTTATGCGTTATGCGATATGCGTTATGGGTTATGCTTCATGCGTTATGCGTTATGCGTTATGCTTTATGCGTTATGCGTTATGCGTTAT